>JBBPBX010115690.1:0-10177 GCA_038048925.1 Garcialebias charrua | reverse complement strand
GATGTTGAAGAAGAAATGGCAAAGTGCAATCTACAAAAATAGAAATAAAAACACTGACTTCTGAGCTGAAATAAATGTGGCAGATCTCTGGGCCTAAAGTTCAGGCTAGATGTCAACATGGAGCAGTCCCATCATTTTCACCACTGCAGTTGAACTTTTTTTTTTTTTGCTGCAATTGTTTTAAATAAAGTTCCATTGACAGATTGGACATTTATTACATTTTTTCGATACTTTAGTTTAAAGTTTTTCTATGAAGGCATGAGCAATTTGCAACGTTTTTCAAAACAGAAGTTTTGATTTAAATGGCATCCAATATTCCTTTTTGAAATTTAAAATAATGTACTCATTAAGATGAATATATCTTTAAGATGAAAGAATTGTATACTATGTATACGTATATGTACATGTATAAAGGGTGTGTAAATATTTGTGTAAGCATTTTACCTGCAGTGAGTTGGCTAGTGTCTCTCCGGGGCTAGCCATTGCAGCAAGAATGGCTGTGGTTGTTGTTCCAAGGTTTGACCCCAGTGTCAGAGGATAGGCCCTTTCAAGACTAATTACACCTATACCTGGTGAAATGAAAGTAAAATGTGTACGTTTGGGTGTAAATTTAAATGGGACCAAATAATGACTTGTTTGCTGCTTAAGACTTACCAACAAGAGGTGTTATAGCTGAAGTGAAGACCGAGCTACTCTGAACTATAAACGTCATTCCTGCTCCTACTAAAATAGCAATGTAGCCAGTAACCCAAGCGAAAGGGAAGGGGAAGTCTGTAATCATTTAAAAACACAGGAAGTAAGCCACAAACATCTCAAGAAGAGCAGAAAAAATTATTGCAAAGCAATGTTTGTGTCTGAGCTTTTCTGCATGACACTTCAGAACCGCTACACCTGGAGACAAGCCAGAAGCTTCAGGAGGGCTGTGCCTGTGCTGCTCATCAAGCATCACCAGGAAAACAGATGGGCTGACTATCAAACAAGCTCTATGTAGCATATGGACAAGGGTCATTTTGAAGATGTTTTTTTAGGTCTGTACCTGTGTTGAGCACTTTCTTGATGACCAGAGCCACCTGTCCCTTCAGCATGGAGTTGAGCAGCTTGACAATGAGGATGAGGCAGGTGCAGAGAACAAGCAGAGACAGAGCCAGGAGAATGAGCCCCACGGCTAGATCTGGCAAGTTAACGTTGACGAAGAGGTGTTTGCCTGAAAAACATGGTTGAAAACATAAAGAAGCTGCTCATTGTGAATTTTACTAAAAGATTCCTGCGAATCACTCTGTTCAAAACAAATCTTTTTGTCTCCCACTGCTGAAAGACAGATGAGTGATGATGTTTGTGCCCGTGTGCTAACTGATTACCTATTGTAGTCAACAAGATGGCTGCCACAGCCAACTGACCTGCAAGAAAAATCTCTAACCTAACTGATTGTTCAGTGCTCTGTGACAACTTCTGTTGTGATTTGGTGCTTTATAAATAAACTGAAGTGAATTGATTCTGCAGATATTGATCTCGTAGTTTAGACTGATCCCCAACATACGTATGAGCGAACAGAACGCTCATCCTGAATTCTGCCATTAACAATTTTAGTCAACTCTGTCTGACTGATCGCAAAATAGCTCAGGAAGCACAAGATGGATTTTCATGAAACTTACAGGAAATAGTCATTGAATGTAGCTTTACAACGGATTAATTCAAGAACGACCAAATTCAAGATGGCAAACACACTCAGCTGATCTTAGAAAAACTGGAAAATGGATGTAACTCAGTAAATTTTACGAACTTGCGGTGGTTGCTGTGAATAATGTAAAACTCACACTCTGAGCATAGTTTTCCATGATATTGTTTAAGGTTTGAACAAAACATCGACAACTTTTTCATTATTAGATTGACACACATTCTTAAACCAAGAACATGCTTTTATCTAAAAAAAGCTAAGTCTGGTCCTCTGGACATTCAAAAAAGAAAACAAAACAAAGAAAATAGTAGAAATGTTTCGTCTTTCGTCCGAAAGACTTCCTCAGTCTGAGATGCTGTATTCAGCTCAGTCTTATAAATAGCACCCTCTCACAGTGGATCAACCAGTTGGCTGATGACAGCTGAAACCAGCTGCTCACATGATCAAGGAGGACCATCAGCCTAACGATGGATCGTTAGCACCCTGATGGTTGTTTGCTATTCACAGAGGGCTGAGTGATACTAGCAATAACAGCATTGTAAGAGGGGGTCTGGCTGACATCAGGGACTGGATGCATAGTTGCCAAGTCCGCTTATTTCAAGCGGCATTGGGCTTGTTTTTCCCTGGAGTCGCTTTCAAATTTGATCAGCCGCTTGTGGCGGTTTTTTTGGGCTTCTCGCGGACATTGAGTCGCTTATTTGTGCTTGTTTTTCAGTCGAGCAGTAATGCGAGTGGTAGGTAGTTTGTCACGCCCCCCTTCCACGTATGTTACGTCAAGGCGGATGTTACGTTCAGGTGCAGTTGGCGCAAGCGACAGTCAGAGCCGGTAAAACTATATAAGCGCGAGCAATTAATGATGAGTCAGCATGAGCAGCATATAGTGACACAACATATATATCTTGTATCATTCAACTATGTTAGTTTTTAGCAAACAAAATGATAAATTAATGAAAATTACTTTCAAAGTGAGTTTAAAATTAAAAACCGTGTTTCTTCACGGGACATCCGACTACACGCGAATGCAACATTGTTATTTATTCTTTGTCTATTCATTCATTCATTCAACCTTTATTTAGTCAGGTAAATCTCATTGAGCCTCGAGGGCTCATTTACAAAAGCGACCTGCTACAAACTAAAGAATTTAGTGAAATGTCTAGACAAGACAACGCTAATATGAGCTCTAAGTGGGGTAAATATGGAAAAAAATATAATAAAGATTGGGAGAAAGAGCGTGCTCTTCAAGACTGGATCTGACCACGACCACAGATGGGAGAAAAATGCAAAATGTATTTTTATTTTTTAGACTGAATACGTTCTTTAATGTATAATTTTGCTTGTTATATGTAATGCCATAATAAATATGTTTATACTGTTTAAAACTGCCTTTTTTTACACAATGGGATGGGGGGCTTTTTGGGGGCTTTTTTTTAAAAGAGTGAGTCGCTTGTTTGTGCTTGTTTTGAAGGAGCTGATCGCTTCTTTCGGTCTGGAGATCTGGCAACCCTGACTGGATGGCTTTAAATTTCTTAAGCTTCAATGATAAGAAGTCTGAAGCCATATTGTTCCTTCCCAATGACACAACCTCAAACCACTGCATTGACCTGTCTGCTCTACCCCTGTCCGAAAAACAAAAAGTCAAAAATCTGGGAGTGATAATGGATCCTTCCATGAAACTCAACAGTCATGTAAACATGATCGTCAAATCCTGTTTTTTCCAGCTGAGGCGTCTGTCTAAGCTGAAGCCCATATTATCCAAAAAGCACCTGGAGACAGTGATTCACGCATTCATTACATCTAGGCTTGATTACTGCAATTCACTTCTGTTTGGCGTCAGTCAAGCCACCATTGCACGATTACAACTGGTTCAGAACGCAGCTGCCCGATTTTTAACCAGCACACGCAAAAGAGAGCACATTACACCAGTCTTGGCCTCCCTTCACTGGCTACCGGTTCATCTTCGAATCCAATTCAAAATTCTCATGTATGTCTACAAATCGCTGAACAGTCTCGCCCCCGCCTATCTCTCGGATCTGATACACCCATATGTCCCTCCACGTGCTTTGAGGTCAGAGGATCAGGTACTCTTAATAGTTCCAGAAACTCGCCTTAAGCGCAGGGGTGACAGGGCGTTCTCTGTAGCAGGCCCAAGACTCTGGAACGAGTTACCGCTGCTCATCAAACAGGCCCCCTCCCTCTCGGTTTTCAAATCCCGGTTAAAAACTCACTACTACTCCATCGCTTTCAATGCCAGCTGATTTGTATTGGATCGTTTTATTTATGATCTGCAATGTTTTTATGTTTTTCGTGTTGTACTTCATTGTCTGTGTTGCCTGTTGCGTGTTTGTTTGTCCAGCACTTTGGTGTGGACTTGTTCCTGTTTAAAGTGCTTTATAAATAAAATGGTATGGTATGGTATGGTATGGGTCAGTTGAACATGGAGGCCTCCACCCCTGTTTAATGATGGACAGTTTCTTTTCACAAAGATGGCCTCCTTTACTCCTCTCTCAAACCATCTTTCCTCTCTATCAAGGATGTGAACATCTTCATCCCTGAAAGAGTGACCGCTGGCCTGGAGATGAGTGTAGACAGAGTCCTGACCTGATGATGTTGATCTTCTGTGCTGGGCCATCCTTTTGGCCAGTGGCTGTTTAGTTTCCCCGATATAAGACTGATCACAGCCCTCCTGACACTGAACAGCATACACAATATTACTCTGTTTGTGCCGGGGGACTGGATCTTTGGGATGAACCAGTCTTTAATGTATTTTGGGGTTTAAAAGCCACTGGGACGTTGTGTTTAGAAAATAAACGTCTCAGTTTCTCTGAAACTCCCGCAACATACGGAATGACCACTGGTCTGGGTCTGGGTTCCTTCTTTTCACCTGATGGCTGGCTGGAGTCCTGTTTGGGTTTCTTCTCTGCTTTCAGGAAGGCCCAGTTAGGATATCCACATTTCTCTAGAGCCTGTTTTGTGTGTGATTTCTCCTTCTGTCTGGCTCCTGAGTTAGTGGGGACGCTGTCTGCTCTGTGATACAGAGTCCTGATGACTCCTTCTATCAGACTGAGGAAGTCTTTCGGATGAAAGACAAAACGTTTCTACAGTTTTTTTTTATTTGTTTTGTTTTGTTTTTTGAATGTCCAGAGGACCAGACTTAGCTTTTTTAGATTTTTCTACCTGGATTATTGAGCATGCATCAGGGTAACATGCTTTTAGTTTTTTGCAGAACAGGATTAGCAAGAAAACACTTTTTGGGCATGCAGTAACTACAAGATAAGTTTCCTAGTTAATCAAGTTAAAAATGAATGGTATTTCTACATAAAAAACAAAGCACTGGATAGTTTTCTTTAATTGAAGGCAGTTTTCACTGAAGAAGTGATGCGTCTATTAGGGCTGAAGTACTCAATTGCTTCAACGAGGCAGCATGAAAAGACCTATTGAGGGCAATAACTAAACACCAGCAACAGCTCAAAGGCTGGCATTGTCCTGATATCAGAGGACGTTCCTGTGGCAAACTATTTTGCTCATGTTTCACTGAGCATAGTGGCTCAGGTAATACTAACTGCACTCTGAATGTCCCCCACCTCCATTATCTCCCTCCCTCACTAAAAACTCCAGACAAGCGTTAAGGCACTTACATTTTTCTTGATAGTCAGTCCAAGTGGAGTTCATCTCAGTCCAGGTCTGGTTTCCTTCCTCCCAGCACACAGCACCAGCAGGGCAGCTTTCTACTGTGGCATTCCAGAAAGTCTGACAGAGAGAGAGGCGACAGAAACAGAAGATAACACAAGGATTACTGCAGATAATTATCTTTATATAACTGCAACACAAGTTTCTTCTGTTATATAAATACAAATTTAAATGGCAATAATGACTAAGGTGAGTTCTAGAAGGAATGAACATCACCTGCCATCTTTCGTGCCAAAGTATTAAACTAAGACCATTTTATGTACAGAAATGTAGAGATTGCAGCCATGTTGGTCAAACCTGGAAAATAACTTTAGGGGGCTCTTATGTGAGAAGTCACGCTCAGACTGTCTGTTGTAATAATAATAATTATTATTATTATTACATTAATAATGAACTTTATTTCTATAGCACCTTCCAACAACACCTTGCATTGACCAAGGTGCTTTACAAGATAAAACAAATAAAAACAGGGCACAATAAATCAGTGCAAATTAAAAACACAGCCAGAATAAAAGAAGGTAAAATATATTTAAAAAAATACTAAATACAAAAATACTAAAAGTTAAACATTAAAAGCCCTTTTAAATAAGTATAAGTAGGTTTTCAGTTTGGCTTTGAACAAAACCAAATGGCACGCTGCTCATGGGGGAGAGTATTCCAGGCTGTTGGGCCTGCAACAGAAAAAGACCGGTCCCCCCCCCCATTGTTTGCAACTTGAGCGAGGCACCTCCAGCAGATATTGACCAGCAGACCATAAGGCTCTGCTAGGCTGGTGGACTTTCAAAAGTTCTGAAATAGAGAGCGGTGCAAGGCCATTCAAAGCTTTAAAAACAAACGGTAGCTTGCAACAATTGCAGGAAAAATGTAACCTTGACAAACAAGACTTTTTCAGATACTTATAGCTCAGGAATCACTTTAATAAGAATATTAGATCATTGGGAAAACATGAGCAAGATCTTGTTAATATTTTTTATGGACGCTTATAAAGGTAAATCTTATAAAAAGAAACTTTCCAGATTATATGCTTGCTTAGAATCTAATAAAAAAATATCAACCCTATATATTAAAAACACTTGGGAAAGGGAGGCAAAAATAACATTGACAGAGGATGAGTGGTCAAACATATGTCAAATTAACAACTCCACCACCAGCTCGAGTCATTGGAGGGAATTTTCATGGAAGAACATGGTTAGGTTTTTTATAACACCTAAAAGAATATTCTCTCAGACTGGAAGAACTGATTCGGGGAATTGTTGGAGACAATGTAACAATGTAATGGCTGACCACTTTCATATTTTCTGGGACTGCCCTTTGATTTATACCTTTTGGTTCGAAGTAACCAAAGAAATAAGAGTAATAATTAGGCCCGAAGCAGCGAAGCGCTGCAAGGACCTATTGTATTTGTAGTGTTTATTTTTTTTTTTTTCTTCCGCCAAAAGAAGTGGCCTTTTGGAGGCTTTATCATATACGAAAACTCACCAAATTTGGCGGACTCGTCAGGACTGGTGAAAAATTACGTATTTTGGGGGCGTGGCAAAAATCGCCACAGAAACGGCTCAAGAGCGCCCCCTAGAAATTTTCAAAATACCCTCCGCATTGACCTTAGTTTGACGTAGAATCATGAAATTTGGTACACTTGTCCAACTCACCAAGATGCACAGAAAACCCTCTGGCACCAATGTTGTACAATAAATGGTAAGGCGGCCATTTTGGAACGATGACCAAATTTTCACCCCTTTTTGGCCGTTTACAGCCTCCGCATTTGAACGAACTCCTCCTATGAATTTCGCTCGATTTGGTTCAAACTTGGCCAGTTTCTTCATAAGGCACGGGGGAACAAACGATATCAAAATTGTGCGTTTTCATGAATGCTGAAGGGGCGGGGCCAGACGTCAAAGTTGGACATCTCGCCATGAAAAACGAAACGCTTACAGCTCTTACACGAAAAAAGTCTAATACATCAAACCTTCAGTTATTGACCCACATCCGGTCCCCCGCAAAACTGTATGGTCAAATCATGACATCACTTAAGCCACGCCCCCTGACAACAGGAAGTGTAAAGTTTTACGTTGAACGGTCCATATCGGACCCCTGTTACCTAATCAGCGTGGCATTGTGTCCAGTGACCGAAGACATGTTGGTGTAACAAGCATTCCAATACTGTTCGTTTTTGGTGGAGCATGTGGGCGTGGCGACGTGGCGAAGTAAGACATAACGCCATCACCTTACGTTTGGTTCTAAAATCCACAGATTTGATCCGAGGAGTACCAAAATCAGTATGATCGATCATTGCCCACCCCTTGAACAGGTGTTTATGCTAATTTGCAAATCGCTACAGAAACGGCTCAAGAGCGCCCCCTAGAAATATTCAAAATACCCTCTGCATTGACCTTAGTTTGACGTAGAATCATGAAATTTGGTACACTTGTCCAACTCCCCAAGATGCACAGAAAACCCTCTGGCACCAATGTTGTACGATAAATGGTAAGGCGGCCATTTTGGAACGATGACCAAATTTTCACCCCTTTTTGGCCGTTTACAGCCTCTGCATTTCAACGAACTCCTCCTAGGGATTTCGCTCGATTTGATTCAAACTTGGCCAGTTTCTTTATAAGGCACGGGGGAACAAATGTTATCAAAACTGTGCGTTTTCATGCATGCTGAAGGGGCGGGGCCAGACCTCAAAGTTGGACATCTCGCCATGAAAAACGAAACGCTTACAGCTCTTACACGAAAACTGTCTAATACATCAAACCTTCAGTGATTGACCCACATCCGGTCCCCTGCAAAACTGTATGGTCAAATCATGACATCACTTAAGCCACGCCCCCTGACAACAGGAAGTGTAAAGTTTTACGTTGAACGGTCCATATCGGATCCCTGTTACCTAATCAACGTGACATTGTATCCAGTCACCGAAGACATGGTGGTGTAACAAGCTTTCCAGCACTGTTCGTTTTGGGTGGAGCAAGTGGGCGTGGTGACGTGGCGAAGTAAGACGTAACGCCGTCACCATACGTTTGGTTCTAAACTCCACAGATTTGATCTGAGGAGTACCAAAATCATTATGATCGATCATTACCCACCCCTTGAACAGGTGTTTATGCTAATTAGCAAATAGCCTCCATAGCGCCCCCTAGATTATTCAAACTGTTGTATCTCAGTGATACATCATCCGATCTGAACCAGATTTATTGTGCATCATCAGTGAGCCCTTGTGGACACATTGATATGGTGGGCTAACATTTGACTCAAGTGCGCCCCCTACATTATTTCTATAGTTATATCTCAGTGATACATCATCCGATCTGCACAAGATTTATTATGCTTTATCAGTGAACACTTCGACACACATTGATAATGTTATGTAAATTTTTACTCCATAGCGCCCCCTATATTATTACTACAGTTATATCTTAGTGATACATTATCCGATCTGCACGAGATTTATTATGATTCATCAGTGAACACTTCTACACACATTGATAATGGTATGTAAATTTTTACTCCATAGCGCCCCCTGTATTATTACTACAGTTATATCTTAGTGATACATTATCCGATCTGCACGAGATTTATTGTGCTTTATCAGTGAACACTTCGACACACATTGATAATGTATGTAAATTTTTACTCCATAGCGCCCCCTATATTATTATTACAGTTATATCTTAGTGATACATTATCCGATCTGCACGAGATTTAATGTGATTCATCAGTGAACACTTCTATACACATTGATAATGGTATGTAAATTTTTACTCCATAGCGCCCCCTATATTATTACTACAGTTATATCTCAGTGATACATTATCCAATTTGCACGAGATTTATTGTGCTTTATCAGTGAACACTTCGACACACATTGATAATGGTATGTAAATTTTTACTCCATAGCGCCCCCTATATTATTACTACAGTTATATCTTAGTGATACATCATCCGATCTGCACAAGATTTATTGTGCTTTATCAGTGAACACTTCGACACACATTGATAATGGTATGTAAATTTTTACTCCATAGCGCCCCCTATATTATTACTACAGTTATATCTTAGTGATACATTATCCGATCTGCACGAGATTTATTGTGATTCATCAGTGAACACTTCTACACACATTGATAATGGTATGTAAATTTTTACTCCATAGCGCCCCCTATATTATTACTACAGTTATATCTCAGTGATACATTATCCGATCTGCACGAGATTTATTGTGCTTTATCAGTGAACACTTCGACACACATTGATAATGGTATGTAAATTTTTACTCCATAGCGCCCCCTATATTATTACTACAGTTATATCTTAGTGATACATTATCCGATCTGCACGAGATTTATTGTGATTCATCACTGAACACTTCTACACACATTGATGATGGTATGTACATTTTTACTCCATAGCGCCCCCTGTATTATTACTACAGTTATATCTTAGTGATACATTATCCGATCTGCATGAGATTTATTGTGCTTTATCAGTGAACACTTCGACACACATTGATAATGGTATGTAAATGTTTACTCCATAGCGCCCCCTATATTATTACTACAGTTATATCTTAGTGATACATTACTCCAGAGCGCCCCCTAGATTATTCAAACTGTTATATCTCAGTGATACATCATCCGATCTGAACCAGATTTATTGTGCATCATCAGTGAGCCCTTGTGGACACATTGATATGGTGGGCTAACATTTGACTCAAGTGCGCCCCCTACATTATTTCTATAGTTATATCTCAGTGATACATCATCCGATCTGAACCAGATTTATTGTGCATCATCAGTGAGCCCTTGTGGACACATT
>JBBPBX010115689.1:0-10177 GCA_038048925.1 Garcialebias charrua | reverse complement strand
CTACTTTGGTCCAAATTTTTCCTGCAGGTGGCGGTAAACAACAGCTGCTAATTAAACTCACGAAGAAGAAATCCGCTCTGAAGTTTGAGTAAACAAAGCAAGAAACAGAAAAGAGAAAACGTTGCGTTTGATTGCGGTTCTGTTGTGTCTCTGGTCTGTTTTGTATTGGTTAACTGGACCCGAGTTCGGACTCGGTTGGACTCTGGGTTCGTGTCCTCTGGACCCATTTTGTCTCAGAGTTTCAGCGGAGCGAAATAATGGAAGCTAACAAGGTGAGCTTCCCCCTCTTTTTGGTAAAAGTTATTCTTCTTGGGCTGCCTGTGCAGCTGTTTTCTCCTTGTTGAGACACCGGCTTCATGCGCCTGCGGCTCTGTTGCTCTCGAGTTTAACAACGTAAAGCATGTGTCGCAAACCCGCGCGTGCGTCAAACATAAAGCAGCGCCGTCATCTCGCAAAACCCCATATGAAGCTTCTTTGCAACAGTTATTTTTTTCTTATTTATCACGATAGAGACGATAGAAGGAAAGTAGCACGATAGACACGTTTCTATCGTCCCTACGATATATATCGTCATATCGCACAGCCCTAGTGTGTGTGTATATATACAGTATATATGAGGAGCCAAGATGGTGTAGTGGCAGGGCTTCCGACTTGGGACCCGAAGGACGCGGGTTCGCGCCCCGGCCACTACACACCTTGGGGTGTCTATGAGTGCACACCTAATTCTCCAGCTCCCCGGGCGCTTTCTATGGCTGCTCACTGCACCACCTGGTGGTGGTTGGGTTAAATGCAGAGATGAATTTCGTCTGTGTATGGGAAACATACACAGATGACAAAAAAGGACATTATTATTATTATTATTATTATTATTATTATTATTATTATTATTATTATTATTATTATTATTATTATTATTATTATTATTATATATATATATATCCATCCATCTATCCACCCATCCGTCTATTACTACATTCATCCATTAATCCATATATCAACCATATACTGTATTCATACAGTCTATCAATTAATCATTCCATTCATCTATCCACTCATCCATCTATCCATCCATCCATCCATCCCCTCTCAAACACACCTACTCTGACAGCTGTAGTCTATGTCAGCGTTCTGGTGTCCATATGAGAATTTATAATTGGGTCTCCGGCATCTGTCTGTGTACGTGCTGTCTCGTTACGTGCTTTAGAAAAACAGGCAGTCTAATTGGCTGTTATGATGAGAGCTGGGTGGAATAATCAGGGTGCATTGAGGCAAATGGACTTCAAACTAGTGGCAGCACTTTGAGAAAATAGCAACCAATAACAAAACATTTTTAGATATTTGTTCAATGGTTTTCTGTTGAAAGTGAAAGCTTAAAGGGGACCACATGTAAGTATTTAAAAATTGTATGTTATGTCTGTGTGCTATCTTGACAATATTAATTCATTTTAATACACAAAATAATTCTTAGATAATTAATTATACCCTTTTTAATTCTGCCAGTTTTAACTTTCGTTTTGAACGACCGGTTTCTGATAGAAGTTCTGAAGTCCACGCCCTTCAACGATCTGTTTACGCCCTCTGCACAGCCAGTATCTGTAATGTGTTGTTGTTTTAAAATTAGCTCGTTTTTTATTACTCATTTGACTTACTGTTAGTGTTAGCTTAAGATAACTTACCGAAACCCGTCTGAGCGCGCCGCAGTTTGCTGCTCCTTTTAGCATGAGACCACCCGAATCCGAAGCTAATGTTAGCTTGTTCCTCTTCCGGTTTTCGCCAGCTCCGCTCGTTGCACGCGGAGACTTTGAGAGTTATCGCTGTTCCAGTCAAGACACACAAAGTTCACCAAGTGTCTCCCGTAAATTAATCGGTAAAGAGAAGGTCCTCGCTGTTGCGAGGCTTCTGCCAGGCTGCTGCGAGGCTGCACAGTTGAAGCTCCGCTCCATCGCGCCAGAAGAGGGGCTCGTTGACGCCGGTCCCTACGTCGGGGGTCTGCTCGTTTAATTTTTGCCGGCTGCGCGTTTGGAGCGATCGCAAATACACTAAAAATTGAACTAAAACATAAAAATAACAATTATACTTTATTTATAAAGCCATTTAAAAAACCACAGCTGCAACAAAGTGCTGTACACATGAAATTAATAACATATAAACAAAAGATGAGATGAAATCATGAAAAACAACAGTCATGTGTTTAATACAGAAGTGGGTTGAGCCTAACCAGGGGTTGCTAGGTGAGGGGCTGGACTCAGGTTGGGGTGGGTTGTCCTCGCGCCTGTGACGTCACAAGCGCGATTGACTTCCAGTTTATTTCAAAAACGAGCCGTTTTTATCACAGTAAAATAAATCTACTTAGAGTAAATAAACCACTGGGTGCATTTTTTTGGCCTTTGGACTGTTTTTTTATGAAGTAAATACCCAAAGTTGAGTAAAAAAACATTAAAAAGTGAATTTTGAATGTGTGGTCCCCTTTAAGTGTTCATGTTTTTGCCTGTATTTTTATGTACTGTATGATTGCTTTGTATTCTTAAAATAAAAAATGTAAACAAACGAGCAAAACATAAATACATACAATAAATAAACAAAATAACATCATGAACCAGTAAGCAAACTTTAATGAAACATGCTCAAAGTAGTCACTGAGGTGATAACTACACTTAACTTTTAGACTAAATCTAATTAAAGTTGGCTGCAACAGCCAATTGACCTTAGCAAAGGCTAAAATGACTTTTACAGCTAGTTTTATAATATTTTGAGATAGACTTTGGTGTGTCAGTATCTGAGCATGATCTTCAACAGATACTTTGAGCTTACCAAATTGCACAACATCATTGTCCAAATCCTTGGTATTGACTTAAAAAAATAGCAATAAGTGTATGTTAGTTAAATATTTAATAAACCACTGATTGGATTTCAGTGAAACTCTAATTAAGCAACCATTAGGCTGACATCTAAATGTGTAGTGGAACAGACCGTCATCTCTGAACTGGATTTACACCTTTTCACATCTCTCTGAAACTCTTAGTGTTACACTTTTCTTGAAGCTCTCAAGGAGACAAGTGGACACTATTTTATTACATTTATTTTGAAACCAGATGCTGTCAAAAAGACAATTTTACCTATGCAACCCATGGGATTGTCAAAAAAGCTGGTAGTGCCAGTGTTAAGAGACACAAATCAATCAGAAAAGATTTCCTTTTAATTTGTGGTAATTCAGAATTAATTAACATATTACCTCTTGTCATTTTTATGATTATTGGTTATTCACATGAGAAGTGTTATTCTTAAATATGCTGTATAATCATGGTTTATGTTGTATCAACGTTGATATTTTCTTCATATAATGAATCAAACTATGCTCTATTCAGAAGAACTATGTCTAAAGTTGATGAACAAGTCAGAATGATCTGTTAGTATTTGTTTGAAATGTTTAGGAACAGAGAGAAAAGTCTTAGACATAAGTGTCGTCCTGTCTCAAATGTTGATAACTTCTTCTTCTTGAAATGTATTTACACAACAGAGAGCAAATTGTAATTTTCAATGGTAAATTGTCAAAGTGAGATGTCCTAAAATGTGGAGTTCCACAAGGATCCATTTTGGGTCCATTATTATTTCTCACATACATTAATGATCTACCAAAAGCATATTAATAATAATAATAATGAATTCAATTTATAATGCACTTTTCATTAATAAAAATCTCAAAGTGCTACAAAGTGTAACAAAGCAAAGATCAAAATAAAACAAGTGATAAAATCAAATAAAATCAATAATAATATCGACTAAGATCAAAAGATAAAATCATGTGGATGCAGATTAGGCTTGCTTAAAAAATAAATAAAATAAAACAAGTGATAAAATCAAGTAAAATCAATAATGATATCAGGTAAGATCAAAGATAAAATCATGTGGAGGCAGAATAGGCTTGCTTAAAAAGAAAAGTCTTTATGCTGCTTTTAAAGTCAACCAGTGACTGTGGAGCTCTCAGGTCGTCAGGGAGGGAGTTCCACAGGCGGGGGGCAGCCACACAGAATGCTCGGTCTCCCATGGTCCTCAATTTGGTCCGAGGAATATGAAGGAAATTACTGTTCTGTGATCGTAGAGACCGGGTGGATGAATATGGTGCAAGAATGTCCTTTAGATAGTCAGGTGAAGTGCCGTGCAAGCATTGATGGGTAATGAGAGCAGTTTTGTACTGAATTCTGTAGGTGACAGGAAGCCAATGGAGGTTATGGAGAATGGGTGTAATATGTTCAAATTTACGAACTCTCAACAGAATCCTTGCTGCACTGTTTTGAATGTATTGAAGTTTCTGAAGGTTTTTGCCAGGGATACCAATAAACAGGGAGTTGCAGTAGTCGAGCCTGGAGGAGACAAAGGCATGGACGAGTTTCTCAGCATCAGGAAAAGTCAGAGATGGGCGAAGTCTGGAGATGTTTCGAAGATGGAAGAAGCAGGTTTTAAACAGATGCTTAATGTGATTTTCAAATGTAAGATGAGAGTCCATTTTTATTCCAAGATTTGTAACAGAGGTGGAGAGGGGGATGTCTTGACAGATTGCTGTTAAAGTTGATGTTTGTATCTGGTGAGGGGTGCCAATCATTATGGCCTCAGTCTTAGAGCAGTTTAATTGAAGAAAGTTGAAGCATCTAGTGTTTTGACACCTATCTTATTTGCTGATGATACCAATCTTTTTGTTGCTGATGGTAACTTTGACTCACTTATTGATAAGGCAAATTATGGGCTCAGTCAATTTGCTCAGTGGTTTCAGTTAAATAGACTATCACTTAATGTTAAAAAATCTAATTTCATCTTATTTAAGAATAAGAATAAAAATTACAATCCAGAAAAAACTGAAATTGATATTAATAAACATTTACTTTCTAATGTTTCATCAACAAAGTTTTGAGGTGTCTATCTTGATTAGAAACTTTGTTTTAAGAATCAATGGGCCTCATGCAAGAACCGTTCGTACGCACAGATTTGTTCTTAAACTGTGCGAACGAGTGATTTAGGAGCATTTGTGGCATTCAACAATGTTTTCGTATTCTAAGATTTTTTTTCAGATAGGAACAAAATTTACGTGTGGTCCAGACCTGTTGTATATTTTACGAGCAGTCAGTCGGCTGTTATCCAGACGGATTTTCTCCACTAATAACTTTATACTTCGTTATTTAGAAAATATTTTGGGTTTAAAAAAATCACGCACCATAATTATTCTTGACAATAGGTTATTCTGTTTGAATTAGAATTATAATTTTAAGTTTAATTTGTCTGGTGTGTCGCAGGCTTCGGTGAGTCGTGCGCTCCCCTTGGTCATCAAAGCCCTCCTCAAATTAACACCCAGGTACATAAAATTCCCATACACCGCCGCAGAACAAGTACAAATTAAGACTGATTTTCATGCTATTGCTGGACTGCCAAACACCATCGGAGCAATAGACTGTACACACATACGGATCAAAGCACCTTCACCTGACGCATTCCCATTCCTCAATCGGAAGCAATACCACTCCATAAATGTCCAAATTATATCTGATTCGAAATATAACCTGCTAAATGTGGTTGCGCGATGGCCAGGAGGAGCGCATGACTCATTTGTGCTGCAAAACAGTGCTGTTGGCACGCGTCTTGCGCAAGGTGCGCATGGAGATGGCTGGCTTGTTGGTAACTTTTTAATTTGGAATTGAGGATTTGGAATTATTCTCTGATCATTTACCTATAACTCACTATTTTCCACAGGTGATCGAGGCTATGCATTAGCCCCATGGCTTATGACACCTCTAAACAGCCCTCAGACAAGACAGGAGCGCTTGAGTAATAAGCTGCATACACACACTCGTGCTGTAATTGAGCGCACAATTGGAGTTTTGACATGACATTTATTTTTCCATCCATCTCGGTAACACAGACTTTTCCTTGACCTCCTTCTGTTGCAGTCATAGAGCACCGTGCTGCGGCGAGACGTTTTTTTGAAGCCATTTTCAGATTAAACCATTTTTTCTTGATTTCTGATACTGTACGGCCCACGGGAGACACAACATTAACAGCAGTGGTTATTTCATGCCATTCTTTGGCTTTAGCTGGTCCTTTAATCCCATGAGTGACGCTGCTAAAAAGGACAGATTTTCTTTTCTCGATCTCGGAGAGCAGAACTTCAATCTCCGCACCCGTAAAGTTCTTCTTTTTACTTTTCGCTGTCATTTTATGAACGGACACTTCCTGCTCTCTGAGGCAGGAAACGTAGCCTTATATGGTGTTTTGAGGGGTGGGAATTATGTAAATGACCTCTCCGCGTGCACGAGCAGGTGGATAGAACAGGTGCAATTCATTATATTTACGCAGCTCATTTACACACTTTTCCTGAGGATAGAAGAGTTTGTTGAATCTGACGTGGCATGTTCGTACGAACGCTTCGTACGAACAAAAGTAAGAGAAATTTAGGATAAAAATACGAACATGTTCTTGCATGAGGCCCATTGTGAATCAGTGTATAAGAAGATTTCTAAATCTTTAGGTATTATAAAAAAGGTTAAACCATATTTTAAAAAAAAGTACAGTACTATATTGACTTTGTACAACAGTTTAATTTATCCCCATATTTCTCACTGTAATTTAATTTGGGCTAGTACCTATCCTTCTTACTTGCAGTCAATCCATAAACTTCAAAAGTCTTTTGTAAGAATTGTCACTAAGTCAAGTCAAGTCAAGTCAATTTTATTTCTATAGCACAGTTAAAACAGATAAACTGTTATCAAGGTGCTTGCCACTAAAGCCCGATGCAGAGCTCAGCGTCCTCCCTAGACGCCACACACGGCACATTCTGTGCGCGCCTGTTCACCGGGCAGAGCTCTGCTTTCTTCTCACGTTCTCTGTGAGCAGCTGCACGCGGAGGAAGACTGAACTGAGGTCGCTGATTGGTCAGACACCGCACATTGCGTATGCGGTCGTAAAATTGGATCTTGGCGCGTTCGCGTGAACGTTCAAAGGGCTTGTGCAGCGGCGCACGCACGGCGCTCACACAGCGGGTCGCCGCGCTCGCTCAAGCGCGGAGCTCTGCGCCGGCCTTTACTCGCCATATTTAGCTCCATCCACACCTCTCTTTAAAAAATTGAAATTCTTACAATCTATGATGTGAATAAGTATCAAACAGGAATCCTAATGTATAAAGTTATATGTATTCCACTTTCTTTACCTAAATATTTTCATAATTTATTTGAGTTCAATTCTTATTATCATTCATACTCTACAAGAAGGAAGTGTGATTTACATATACCCTTCTGTAGAACCACTGTTGCTAAATTTTCATTCATGTATCAGGGTGTTGTGCTGTGGAACAGTTTGAAACAATTAAGTGAATCATGTACAACATTATCTGTATTCAAAAGAAAGTTTAAAAAAACTTTATAGATTTTCTAACACATTAGTTTTTTTTTTATTTATTTATAATTTTAATATTTTTTGACAATTTAAATTTATTTAATTTCAATTATTTTTTGCTTTATTATGTAACTGTGTGTGTTTAAAGTAAGATGTAAGTTTATGTATAAAGCTCTTATGATTTTTTTCTTAATTTTTTTTAGAAGGGGGTGGGTGCGCTTGTAAGCCCAATTAGGGTTTTTATGACCTCTCCTGCACATTTTTTAAATAATTTTCTTTTATGCGTGTTGTTTCTTTTTGTGCAAACAATAAAGAAACAAACAAACAAACAAACAAACAAACAAATATAGTGAATCAAATTGTATGCTCTATTCAGAAGAACCATGTCTAAAGTTGATGAACAAGTCAGAATGATCTGTTAGTATTTGTTTGAAATGTTTAGGAACAGAGTGAAAAATCATAGACATAAGTGCCGTCCTGTCTCCTGGCATTTCTAAAAAGCAATTCCATCTGTTCTGTCTTTGTTCTCAAAACTGTCTGCTTTTTGTTTTGTAAACATTTCTAACTGACGTCAACAAATCTCCTCCCATTCACTGGTTGATTGAACCAATGAACGGAGAAGAAACTCTGACATCAGATCCTGTTAAAAATTCCAGCTTCCTGGAACTAGTCAGTCCCTGAGAGAAGCTGGGATGCATGGACTTCTCTCTCCAAGCTGTTGGACGGTGAGTCATTGAGTCAAAGACCCGTCCGGACAGCAAAGGGTTACAGCAAGCTGCTGTGATTCCTGAACCGAGTGTCACGGCTCCAGGCTGTGGATGAGTCTCCTTGCTGGAGTGATTTATCTTGAAACCAAACCAGTGAAGTGCCATTATTTTCTGAAGATCTAAGCGGACGACAGGAGACATTGAAAAGTAAACAAATAACCAGTTCGGACGTACTGGGCCTGCAAGGACTCTGTATGCCTGAAAGGCTGTTGCCATCTCTTTACCAGGCTGGTCGTCGTAAGGCAATGAGTCTGCTGTTTACAAACGTACCTGGAGTATTAGCCAAAGTCTGATGGAAAGTGTCATCACTGGTTATACACTCAAAATAAACTTCCATTTTCATCTTCCATCTACTCTCAAACTCTCCCTACTTTTGCCAGTAAACCTTAAGTTAAATGTGCCTGCAGAAATAAGTAAATATGCCAGCTATAACTTGTGTTCTGTTGTTCCTATGTTTAAATCTGCTGAAAAGTTAGTTATAGGAAATTCTGATCAATCATCTATGTAAATATGTTGTGATGTAATTTAATGATTTGTTATTAAACGATTCAGTTCTGCTGAATCAACATAAATAACATTTCCTGTCAAGTTACATCTCACTGAGTCACAGAATAATTATTAATGATCTGAAAAAGATGAGAACCTATGAATTATGATGATATTTTGTGTAAGTCAAACCCTGCTCAATTTACATCTAAAATATAGGTAAGTCAGCAAACTGACTTATTTGCCTATATTATTACAAATGCATAACTTGGAATAACTCCTATTCAAGATGATCACAACTGCTAATTGATCTTAGCCTATGCAAAAATGGCTATAGCATAGTAAATTTAGTAAATGATCAAGCTTGGTGCTGTAAGAGCTGACAGTCTTTCATGTCACATATTCCAAGATTTACCAGATTGTTGAAGATGTCATTGGAGATTATATAAAATGTTATTTTCATGGTGTGCATACAACTGCTAAAACCCCATAATTTCTGACTTAACATATGCTGATACTACTTTTTAAACCGTCATAAAAGGCAGCAGGCAATATGAATTTTTTAAAATAATGCTGGGTCTTCTTGTCTAATGAAATTAAATAGTTTTATAAATTACTGCAATAGAAAATATATACAGTTTTACAATTAACATATTAATAATTGTATTTATGCTTTATATTTTTTCTCAATTGGACCAATGTTTGAGTTTAATTTCAACAGACCGTATAGTAGCCAGAGTTCTAAACTATCCTTCCAGAATTTCACATTTTAACTGGCAAATTTGCTCACAGCTCCATCTGTTTAAAATTCACTCTAACTTGCATGCTGATCCTCAATTTCTAGCATGCATAATACACTAAATTAAGATGGAGTGCTTGGTAATCACTTTACCTGCTTATCATCAGCATGTAAGCTCTGTTATTATGAGTGTGCAGGCAAGCTGATCTTGCATAAATCAACAGAATGTGCAAGTATGAGATCTACTGACATGTCTGTGTGCTGTTATTTTAAAATCAACCTTTAAAAATGATGTGTGGTTATAAATATTAAAAAAGTCATTGTCAAAAAAGAGAAATATTCATGCATGCACACACCCCCACCACACCCCCACCACACACACACACAAATATATATATATATATATATATATATATATATATATATATATATATATATATATATATATATATATATATATATATATATATATATATATATATATATATATATATATATATATATATATATATATATATATATATATATATATATATATATATATATATATATATATATATATATATATATATATATATATATATATATATATATATATATATATATATATATATATATATATATATATATATATATATATAATATATATATATATATATAATATATATATATATATATATATATATATATATATATATATATATATATATATATATATATATATATATATATATATATATATATATATACATATATATACATACAGTATATATATATATATATATATATATATATATATATATATATA
>JBBPBX010115688.1:0-10177 GCA_038048925.1 Garcialebias charrua | reverse complement strand
CTTGTTTGGGCTGTCGTTGAACTTTGACTTCTTGCACTTCAACAGTCTGTAACCTTCCAACAACATCTGCCAGTAAGATTGGCTGGTCACTAGCCACCGCAGACTGAAGAGCTTCTCTGAGTTGGTGCCGTATATTCAGACTAGATGGTTTGGGGATCTGAATCACAAATGTCATCTCTTTAGGAAGAGCTGTGCTCTCTTTAGATTCTGATGCCATCAAGGATGGTTTTGGCTGCATACTGACAATCACTTTAGTGGACGGAGACTTAGAAATCTCTTGAGAGAGCTCCCCAGTCAGGATTCTCTTCTCATCCATCACTATGGACTGCCTGACTGACTGACCCTCCTGAATCTGGACAGCAAAGTCCTGTTCTGCTGCCACCAGTGAGATACTGCTCTCTGTGGAGATCTCCTTCTCCTCAATCTGGACAGGTTCTGTGGGTACTTTGGGCTCTATGTCCATCACACCTTTGAATGTGTCGACACCTGACAGACTATCTGTGTGACCCTCCTCTAGGGCCTGACTTTCTGCTACACTGGTGACATGCATCACATTCCAGCGATCCTCCTTCTGAACTAAAGCCTTCTGCTGCCTAACATCAATAGTGATGGGTGTCTCCTTTGGCAGCTGCATGGGCTGGTAGGAAAGTTGGAGGATCTTCTGAGGCTTGGGCTCAATTCGAAGATTGGACTGAATTCCAGTCACAGACAAATCCATCTCTGCATGATAATCTGCTGTGATCTCTCTTTTCTCTTCTGAGACAGCAGCATGGCTCCTTGATTTTTCTTGTTTCTGTGCTGCTAACTGTTGGTCAGGCCTCTCCATGGTGAGAACACCCTCTTTGGGCAGCACCTCCACAGGCTGGGTGGATTGCAGATGCAACAAATGTGGAGCCTCTTTCTGGGGCTGGATGGCCATTGAGCTAGCCTTGGCCTCAAATTCTGAAGAGTCTTCACAAGCCACAGTCTGTTGCTCATCTTGGCTAACAGTGTGCAGCAATGTGGGACTTTTCCTGGTACTTGCCTGCTCTGATGTTGGTTTCTCATAGGTGAAGCTTGTCTCAGATGGAAGGAGGTCCTGATCTGTGATCACCTGCAGGTGAAGGACTTGGCCTTTTTCCACCTCTGACTGAACAGAGACTGCACTGTCCAGACTTGGCAGATGTTGGGTTGGTTCCGCCTGGAGCATATGCCTCTCCTCCGTGGTTAAAGCTGCCTTCATCATTGTGTCTTTACAGAGATGGGCTGCTTCTTCTGCAGGCCTCTCCATGGAGAACTTTATCTCCTTAGAAAGAGTCTGTTTGGACTCAGTGAGTGAGGTTATAATGGGTCTATGTTGTTCTTTAATAATGGTGGACTGAACAGCAGATTCTGCTGTTGCTAGTTCAGCTGTGTGGCCTTCTTCAAGCAGTCGCTTCTCATCAGATTGGGCTGAGTATAAAATCTTAACCCCCTCTTTAACCTTGTAGCCTTTCTCTTCCTGCGGTTTGGGAATATCCTCAGACTGTTCCTTCATGATGGGTAGTTGTGATTCAACCTGATGCCCACTGACCAGGTGTTTAGGCTCGGGGGTGGGTCTAATAGTAGCAGGCTTCCTGTCAGCCAGGAGCCCTGTGCTGACAGTAGAAAGTGGGGTGAGTTCCTCAGCCACAGCAGACATCATCTTTGACCTTTTTTCTCTGGCTGGCTGCACTTTGACGACCTCAGGACTTTGAATGCGATCACAGTGCTGCTCGGTGAGGCCCTGACTCTCCTCCACAGATGATGTAAATGCTGCCATGTGGAGCTGTTTTCCAGGAACAGCTGACACCAGAGCTGGGTGGGTCAACCCCACCGACACCTTCTCCTGTACCTCATGGGCCTGAAGCACTGCTGCCTGGTGAGTCAACTTCTCCCGATGGACAGTGGCAGCAGAGACATTGACTTCCTGAAGTGAGTCCACCTGCTCACTCTGAATGATTTTCCTGTCTTCAGTACCAATGGTGTAAACCATCTGATCTGACCTGGTTCTGTCCTGACCCGGGAGGCTGACCTGGTACAGACGAGACTCTGTTGCCTGTTCTGATACTGAAACCTTATATCCTTTCTTCTGAACCACAGTCAGCTCTTCTTTATAAGAAACAGGCTTTTTAAACACAACCAGCTCGGCACTACAAGCTGCCTCACCGAACTGGTTGGACGCCCTACATGTGTACACACCACTGTCCTCCTGTTTGACGTTCCTTATACTAATCTGCCCAGATCCATCAAGATTAGCTACAAAGACACAGTTTGTACTAGGCTGGATCTGGAAAGCCCCCCTGAACCACTTCACATCAGGAGTTGGATCACCACTGGCTCTGTAATTAAAAGAAACTTCTCCTCCTTCTGCGCATGTCACTGGCTGGATCGGAACTGTGAAAGTGGGAGGTTGACCCGTAACCTTAAACATCTTTTCCACCCATCTCTCTGCCTGGCTGATGTCAGCTTTTTTTACTTCAAGGTATGTGGTGCAAGTCGTTTGACCAAACCTGTTGGTGGCAGTGCACGAGTACTCGCCCTCATACTCAGATGTGACTTTGGTGATTACCAGGGTGTACTCCTCCTTCTCCTCTATCAGTGTGAACGCAGAGGAGGTCTTTATAACTGTCCCATTGTGAGACCACTGAACTGCAGGCTTTGGAAAGCCTGACACTTGGACTGTGAACCTGGCAGTCTCCCCTGTGGTTACAGCCGCTGGTGGGAGCTGACTGAGGAAAACTGGCTTTTCTTTTTTCTTCTCTAAAGAGGAAGAGTAACGTTTGGACTCTGGCTTGAGTTCAAGTGTTTTAGTTTTCTGTGGTAACTGGACACCAGTGTAGTAGGTTTCCTCTTGGTCTTCCATGGTGGTGATGGTGGTGCTAGAGCGTTCTGTCAGAAAATATTGAGCAACACTGATAACAAGGTCCACAACATAAAAGTTGATAACAATTAATACATGAAATAAATATGTATATGTTTGAGTGTGCCAATTCATAAGCACTGAAGCAGCCTTATTATTATTCACCAAATATCCTGATTTTAGTCTAGAAACTCCTCCTGCAGATTTAAAATACCCGAACAAAAAACATAACAAAACGTGCATCTCAGTGAGGAACAGTGAGCTCCATTTCTGTAGCAAACATCAAACAACAGAAATGAAAGGAACAATGTCCCTATAGATACCCACTGAGTGTTAAACCCAGTCCTGTTTGGTTCTGATGATGTCACACTAAATTATCTGTATAATTTTTCAAAATTTTAATATTTATTCTGTTTATGCATCGAATTGTCAGCACTTTTGTCTTCATCCACCTAGTGTGTCTCTGCTATAGGACTGATGGTGTTCTCTCAGAGGTCAGAGGTCACACATCCAAACTCCTTTTGAATTCCGTTGTATCTAAGCTCTGAAGTTCCCCTTCCAAACAGGAAGTGAAAGCTCTTTTTAACATGTCATATTTCCTCCATGAAACCATGTTGAACATCAAACAGAACTTGTGGTACAATCAGAACCTTCTGCTGCTCATGGGTCAAGAATAGTTTTGATGCAACTTGTTTTTGTTTTTTTCCCTCAAAGCTTACAGTTTGTTTGTGGCTCAAGCTCTAGCATATTTTTCTGTCTACCTGTTTGATAGATTGCAGCTGTGTGCCGTCCATCCAGGGGTGCTAGATAAGAAATATAGTACTGTTGCTTTAAAACTATCATATTTTGTCAAAAAATCTGATATATTAGTGTTTGCGCAAATTAAAATGTTTTTGTTTTTGTTTTGTGCACAGAAATGTTAAAACTAGCATATATTTAGGCTTACTAAAACCCATTTATTGTATAACATATGAAAACTAAAATGACACTGAAAATACAATAATTATCTTATATCTGAAAACACTGTGGTCCTCATATCTCAGCAAATTCTGAATCACCGGATCGTCTTTGTTGTATTTTTCCAACATGGTCGCCCTCAGAAATTCTGAACAATTGGAACAATTTAGTCTTGATTAAGACTTTGAAGTTCACGAGAGCTGAATAAAAGAATTTGGAATCGAGTCAAAAACCAAAGGGTAAACAGGAAGACGTTTTCAGTTGACTTGTCAAAATAAGAGTTTGGGTCCATTATAGCTAAGCAATTTACTAAATAAATCTCAAATTCCTGTTGGGTTCAATAGAAGACATTTGATGTATGCTGAATAGATGGTTTTTTGTAATTAAAGATTGATGATTGTACTATTCTTCCGCTTATCCGGGGTCGGGTCGCGGGGGTAGCAGCCTAAGTAAGGAGGCCCAGACTTCCCTCTCCCCAGCCACTTGGAGCAGCTCCTCCGGGGGAATCCCAAGGCGTTCCCAGGCCAGCCGAGAAACATAGTCCCTCCAGCGTGTCCTGGGTCTTCCTCTGGGTCTCCTCCCGGTGGGACATGCCCGGAACACCTCACCAGGGAGGCGTCCAGGAGGCATCCTAACCAGATGCCCGAGCCACCTCAACTGGCTCCTCTCGATGTGGAGAAGCAGCGGCTCTACTCTGAGTCCCTCCCGGATGACCGAGCTTCTCACCCTATCTCTAAGGGAGAGTCCAGCCACCCTGCGGAGAAAACTCATTTCAGCCGCTTGTATCCGAGATCTTGTTTTTTCGGTCACAACCCAAAGCTCATGACCATAGATGAGGGTGGTTCCCACCCTCATCTATGGTCATGAGTAGATTGATCGGTAAATTGAGAGCTTTGCCTTTTGACTCAGCTCTCTCTTCACCACGACAGACCGGTACAGCGCCCGCTTCACTGCGGACGCTGCACCTATCCGCCTATCGATCTCACGCTCCAGTTTTCCCTCATTCGTGAACAAGACCCGAGATACTTAAACTCCTCCACTTGGGGCAGGACCTCCTCCCCGACCCGGAGAGGGCATGCTACCCTTTTCCGGCTCAAGACCATGGCCTCGGATTTGGAGGAACTGATCCTCATCCCGGCCGCATCACACTCGGCTGCAAACCGCTCCAGCGAAAGCTGTAGATCATGACCTGATGAAGCCAATAGGACCACATCATCTGCAAAAAACAGAGAAGTGATTCTAAGGCCACCAAAACGGATCCTCTCAACACCTTGGCTGCGCCTAGAAATTCTGTCCATAAAAGTTATGAACAGAATCGGTGACAAAGGGCAACCTTGGCGGAGTCCAACTCTCACTGGAAACGAGCCTGACTTACTGCCGGCAATGCGGACCAAGCTCTGACACCGGTCGTACAGGGACCTAACAGCCCATATCAATGGGCCTGGTACCCCATACTCCCGGAGTACCCCCCACAGAACCCCCCGAGGGACGCGGTCGAATGCCTTTTCCAAGTCCACAAAGCACATGTAAACTGGTTGGGCAAACTCCCACGCGCCGTCCAGGATCCTGCTGAGGGTGTAGAGCTGGTCCAGTGTTCCACGACCAGGTCGATTGTACCATTTGAACAATGATTTCTGGACTAGAAAAACAAAAGCACAACTTTAAACTTTAAAACATTAAATATTTTATTATATAAACTCAAACAAACCAACACAATTCCTGTACAAATAAACCAAACAAAGCTTCCATCGAAACACCAGAGTTTTCCAACTTTGCAGGTTTGTGTTGAGCACTCATACATTCCTAAAATTACACATATTTACAAAACATTCAAACAAATGTTTTAAAAAAGTTTCACAGTTTTATTTTTAAAATAACTTTTCAGTCAAGATACTCTGTGAATTTTCTACTTGCTTTATAATTTAACATTTTCATTCACAACCCGATGAAAGACCTAACACTCGACAAAATACAACAAAAGAAAACAATTAAACCAACAAAAACAATAAATCAAACAGAAGTTGACAATCAAGGGAGTTTAGATTGGTTTCTAATAAAATAAATAAATTAAATGTTAATATCAGGGCTCAGTACAATTTATTAAGGTTGTTAAGCTGAAAAACAATCTTCCTTCTTATAATCGTGTCATAATTTAAACCATTTTGAGTGATGAGCCAAACGGGCATGTTTTTACGTAAAAATAATTTGTACGTTAATACTGTACATGTTAAATCAAAATGCCTTTCCTATTTGTTGTTTACTGTTATGTGAAAGTTAAATAATTTTAAATCAGGCTTTTAATTAATTGTTTGGCTGTCAGAAAAAAATCAACCTTTACATAAAATATTTCTATTTTAGTAAATAATTTAAAACAATCTTTAATATGTTTCATTTTGGTTTGTCATGTTTTCTTCACACATACACCAAACTTTCTAAACTGCTGCTGTTTTACATTCAGTGGAAACTTGATAAAAAAAAGTATCCATTATTACCTCCACAGCAGAAACTCGTTAACTGTAACTCGTTAACTCTAACAAGTTCCAACCAGCAGCTGCAGTTAAGAGTCACAAAGAGTTTTAAAAACAATTAAAACTTAATTTCTCTAAATTCTAAGTCACTCACACGAGTCATCAAAAATCAAAACCTAAACCGCGATTCTTCTAAGACAAACTAAATAAAACTCAGATTTTATGAAACTAACAGAACATTAATTAAAACTAGAAACAGACGACTTCCTGGTGCTCTTTAAGCAAACGTTTCCTCTGGTGGCTGGTCACACAAAGATGATCAAAACTCTGCTCTTAAACTGACCGAACACGTCGGATAGAAGCATTTTTATGTAATCTGATGAATTTATTAAACCCAGAGGGAAACTAGTTTTGTCTCTGGATTGTTTTGGTGTCAATAAAGTTTCTGAAAACTGCTAAAAGTAAGTTTAATGTTCAATCATGAAAATCAAACTAGTGTAAAGTCAGACAGGTGGAGCAGAAGACCTTCAGGTTGATCTTTGTGCCACCAGCCTCCAAGGCTTCAGCTCTAGAAGACCTTCAGTAGGGCTGTGGTTTCTGTGGAACCGGCAGAGTTTTGGATCAGGCACTTGTACTCTCCAGCATCACTCTGGGTCACATTGGTAATGAGCATATTGAAATGACCAGTACTTTTCTCCTGGATTATACATCTACTGTCTGTGATGGGCTCTCCATCTTTAAACCACTTGGCAGTGGGGTTTGGCTTCCCGTTAAACAAACACTGGAGGATGACAGGCGTACCAACTGCTGCCGTTACATTATTTAAAGGGATTACGCATTTCGGGGACATCTCAGTCACCTGGAAGTGGAAGTTACACATTTCAGAGGACTTGCCTTTGAACTCTATCTTTTCATCTTTTGCTGGCTCAGCAAAGACACTGAAGTTAATGCTGACATATTTCTCTCCCTGCTCTGTCGTTTGGTTGTCCGTGTTGGCAACCAGCCGGACTGCCCGCTGTGACTCGTCGGCCTCCTGCTCAAACTCAAACTCAAGCTCAATTTCTGACACCTGTTCACCATCGAATGACGTGTTGCCAACCATCAGGTCAAACTTCTGCGGCTGGACTTTAGCACTTCCTAAAGACACAGCGGTCAGCTCCCTACCCCTGGTCTTCCCTGAGAATGCCTTCGCACTCAACACCACCAGGGAGGCTCTACACAGAGTCTCCCCAACAGGGTTTATAGCCCTGCAGGTATAAACCCCACTTTCCTGCAGAGTGACCTTACAGATCTTCAGGAAGTGGTTGTCTCCGTCAGAGGAGTACAGATATTTCTTTGTGTTGTGAGGAATTTTTTTGTCACCTTTGAACCAGGATACAATGGGAGAAGGAATTCCCATCAGAGAGCACTCAAACATTACAGTGGTACCCTCTGGAGTTTCCATATCACAGATGGGATTGATGAACCTCGGCGGCATCTCTGTGACCTCAAAAGCTATTTTCAAATCGTTGTGTTCCTGAGTTACAAAGTCCACAGTACCCTCCTCGTAAACACTGGGCAACACATCCAAAGAAATAACCATACTCTTATTGTCAGCTGTGTACTCAGGAATGGTGATGATCTTAACCTGTTTCTCAAACTCTTTCACCTCGTTTTCATCCAGTTCTACCTCAAGCAGAATCTCCTGAGGCGATGGAGAACGAGAGCCATCGTTTTCCTCCACATCAAACTCCATTATATGCTGATGGGTGACAGCAGGAGGTGCTGGCATGAACCTCACCTCCTGCGATACAACTACCACTAGAGCAACACTTCTGGCTTCTCCAACATAGTTCACAGCTTCACAGATATATTCCCCCTGATCAGCTTTAGTGATGCTGTGGATCGTCAGAGAGATGTTATCGCCGTCTCTCTCCATTCTAATCCTGTCATCTGCCACGAGTTCAGTTTTATTGAAAAACCACCGAACCTCAGGGGAAGGTAGTCCAAAAACCTCAGCATAAAAGATCAGAGTGTCATTTTCAAACACTCTTTTCTTAATGAGAGGTTTGAGGAAAGCTGGAGGTATTCCCTGGACCTTCTCCTGAAGGGTGGCCAGTCCCAAAGACCCTATGCTGGGGTTGAGGAGTTCATTTTCATCCAGGTTTAGTGCTGATGGGTCAGTTTTAAAACCTTCCTCAGCAGGAGAGCTTAAGAACTGAACAGGTGAGAAGAACTTCTCATTGGAGTCTCCCGTGGAGGGTCTCTTATGTTCTGCAGAGGAGAAGGGAAATTCTTCAGGTGTCTTAAACCTGCCAGGGGAGTCAGAACTGGGAGTGTGAAAGGACAGAGGAGATTTCAGAGTGTGGAGGGACTCTGCAATTGGCTGCGAGACCTCAGTGGAGGACTCTGGGGTGTAAAATCTCTCCGCTGGCTCAGGTATTTCTTCACTCATGGTGCTGCCAATCTCTATGGACATCTCAGACTCAGGTGACAGTGGTCTACCCCAGTCTGTTGGAGGGTTGTAGTAGTTGTAGACTGCTCCAAAGGTGACCTCCTCTTCCTCCATAGAACAAACTGCTGCTGCTGCTGTGACACCTTCCAAACTGTCTCCCTCCTGTTCCTGTCCAACTAGGACGCCTACAGTGGGTTTAACTGTCAGTAGTTCAGGTTTTGGATTTCCATAAACTTTAATCCTTTCTAGTTTACCTTTTCGTTCAGCCACAGCTGCCTCTCTGGTCATAGTTTTCTTTGATGCATCTGTCACATTTACCAAAGTATCTGGCATGCTAACAAAAACCCCACTGTCCATTGACGGCTCTGAGACTGAGCTCAGGTCTTTATCTACAACCTCAGGTTCCTCTAAAACAGATGGTGCCTCTAATCCTTTGACCTCGTCGTCAATGAAGGGTTCCACTTCTGTTAATGTCTTTGTAACACCAGTTTTATCAAGCTGATCAAGTTCAGCTGCACTCTGAGATTTTGAAGGTACAAAAATAATTTTTGGTTCTTCAGAATCTTCAGCAGAAGCTGTAGTTCTGACCAAGCTTTTCACAGAGACTTTTTCAGACTTAAACGGAATGAAGCTGCTGCTTCTGTCGAACATTTGGTCCTTTTGTTCTTTCTCCGTTTCCACTTCTCCAGGCTTCATTTGTTTGTAGAGACCAGCAGGTTTCTGTGGTCTAGGCCTCACCAGGTCCACTGACTCCTCAACTTCATCTACAAACTGTTTCACTGCATCACAGCTTCCTGCTAGGACTGCTACATGGTCAACATCAGGGATCTCAGAAACAATTGGATCTGGTGCTTCAGGAAAATGTGGATTTCTTGTTGAAAGACGTTCATCACTGCGTTCTTCATGCTTCTTCTCAGAACTAAGTCCAACGATCTCTTCTTGCAGATTGAACGAAATGGCCACAGGGGGTATAAACTCCTCTGGGAACTGTGTTTCCATCCATTGTTCCTCAGGAGAAGGAGAAGTCATTAAAGAAGCTGGTGAGTCTGACTCAAAGGCCTGTTTGATCTGAGAAACTTTAATTACAGCAGCCGAACCCAGAAGACCACATCCCGATAGAGTTGGGGGCTCTGCAGGCAGACCAGGTCTGGTCCTGGGGGCTTTGACAGCCACGTCTGATGTAGCTTGTGAAATTAAAGGTTTGTCCATAGTACGAGACACCGCAGGCTTATACACAGCGGCATATTTATTGAAGTCCTCCGGTAATCCAACAGGAGACTCCATCACTCTTGCAGAAAACTGCACAGGTTCTCCCAGTTCCAAAGACAAATGGGACATGGTGGTCACCTCCCCAAGTTTATTTTTAGCCACACATTTGTACACTCCAGCATCGGTGAAGGTAAAGCTGCTAACATACAGCCTGTATGATTTATCATTCACTTCAGCTCTGTATTTCCC
>JBBPBX010115687.1:0-10177 GCA_038048925.1 Garcialebias charrua | reverse complement strand
CTGATCTGTTTCATGTTGCTGCTGATCTGTTTCATGTTGCTGCTGATCTGTTTCATGTTGCTGCTGATCTGTTTCATGTTGCTGCTGATCTGTTTCATGTTGCTGCTGATCTGTTTCATGTTGCTGCTGATCTGTTTCATGTTGCTGCTGATCTGTTTCATGTTGCTGCTGATCTGTTTCATGTTGCTGCTGATCTGTTTCATGTTGCTGCTGATCTGTTTCATGTTGCTGCTGATCTGTTTCATGTTGCTGCTGATCTGTTTCATGTTGCTGCTGATCTGTTTCATGTTGCTGCTGATCTGTTTCATGTTGCTGCTGATCTGTTTCATGTTGCTGCTGATCTGTTTCATGTTGCTGCTGATCTGTTTCATGTTGCTGCTGATCTGTTTCATGTTGCTGCTGATCTGTTTCATGTTGCTGCTGATCTGTTTCATGTTGCTGCTGATCTGTTTCATGTTGCTGCTGATCTGTTTCATGTTGCTGCTGATCTGTTTCATGTTGCTGCTGATCTGTTTCATGTTGCTGCTGATCTGTTTCATGTTGCTGCTGATCTGTTTCATGTTGCTGCTGATCTGTTTCATGTTGCTGCTGATCTGTTTCATGTTGCTGCTGATCTGTTTCATGTTGCTGCTGATCTGTTTCATGTTGCTGCTGATCTGTTTCATGTTGCTGCTGATCTGTTTCATGTTGCTGCTGATCTGTTTCATGTTGCTGCTGATCTGTTTCATGTTGCTGCTGATCTGTTTCATGTTGCTGCTGATCTGTTTCATGTTGCTGCTGATCTGTTTCATGTTGCTGCTGATCTGTTTCATGTTGCTGCTGATCTGTTTCATGTTGCTGCTGATCTGTTTCATGTTGCTGCTGATCTGTTTCATGTTGCTGCTGATCTGTTTCATGTTGCTGCTGATCTGTTTCATGTTGCTGCTGATCTGTTTCATGTTGCTGCTGATCTGTTTCATGTTGCTGCTGATCTGTTTCATGTTGCTGCTGATCTGTTTCATGTTGCTGCTGATCTGTTTCATGTTGCTGCTGATCTGTTTCATGTTGCTGCTGATCTGTTTCATGTTGCTGCTGATCTGTTTCATGTTGCTGCTGATCTGTTTCATGTTGCTGCTGATCTGTTTCATGTTGCTGCTGATCTGTTTCATGTTGCTGCTGATCTGTTTCATGTTGCTGCTGATCTGTTTCATGTTGCTGCTGATCTGTTTCATGTTGCTGCTGATCTGTTTCATGTTGCTGCTGATCTGTTTCATGTTGCTGCTGATCTGTTTCATGTTGCTGCTGATCTGTTTCATGTTGCTGCTGATCTGTTTCATGTTGCTGCTGATCTGTTTCATGTTGCTGCTGATCTGTTTCATGTTGCTGCTGATCTGTTTCATGTTGCTGCTGATCTGTTTCATGTTGCTGCTGATCTGTTTCATGTTGCTGCTGATCTGTTTCATGTTGCTGCTGATCTGTTTCATGTTGCTGCTGATCTGTTTCATGTTGCTGCTGATCTGTTTCATGTTGCTGCTGATCTGTTTCATGTTGCTGCTGATCTGTTTCATGTTGCTGCTGATCTGTTTCATGTTGCTGCTGATCTGTTTCATGTTGCTGCTGATCTGTTTCATGTTGCTGCTGATCTGTTTCATGTTGCTGCTGATCTGTTTCATGTTGCTGCTGATCTGTTTCATGTTGCTGCTGATCTGTTTCATGTTGCTGCTGATCTGTTTCATGTTGCTGCTGATCTGTTTCATGTTGCTGCTGATCTGTTTCATGTTGCTGCTGATCTGTTTCATGTTGCTGCTGATCTGTTTCATGTTGCTGCTGATCTGTTTCATGTTGCTGCTGATCTGTTTCATGTTGCTGCTGATCTGTTTCATGTTGCTGCTGATCTGTTTCATGTTGCTGCTGATCTGTTTCATGTTGCTGCTGATCTGTTTCATGTTGCTGCTGATCTGTTTCATGTTGCTGCTGATCTGTTTCATGTTGCTGCTGATCTGTTTCATGTTGCTGCTGATCTGTTTCATGTTGCTGCTGATCTGTTTCATGTTGCTGCTGATCTGTTTCATGTTGCTGCTGATCTGTTTCATGTTGCTGCTGATCTGTTTCATGTTGCTGCTGATCTGTTTCATGTTGCTGCTGATCTGTTTCATGTTGCTGCTGATCTGTTTCATGTTGCTGCTGATCTGTTTCATGTTGCTGCTGATCTGTTTCATGTTGCTGCTGATCTGTTTCATGTTGCTGCTGATCTGTTTCATGTTGCTGCTGATCTGTTTCATGTTGCTGCTGATCTGTTTCATGTTGCTGCTGATCTGTTTCATGTTGCTGCTGATCTGTTTCATGTTGCTGCTGATCTGTTTCATGTTGCTGCTGATCTGTTTCATGTTGCTGCTGATCTGTTTCATGTTGCTGCTGATCTGTTTCATGTTGCTGCTGATCTGTTTCATGTTGCTGCTGATCTGTTTCATGTTGCTGCTGATCTGTTTCATGTTGCTGCTGATCTGTTTCATGTTGCTGCTGATCTGTTTCATGTTGCTGCTGATCTGTTTCATGTTGCTGCTGATCTGTTTCATGTTGCTGCTGATCTGTTTCATGTTGCTGCTGATCTGTTTCATGTTGCTGCTGATCTGTTTCATGTTGCTGCTGATCTGTTTCATGTTGCTGCTGATCTGTTTCATGTTGCTGCTGATCTGTTTCATGTTGCTGCTGATCTGTTTCATGTTGCTGCTGATCTGTTTCATGTTGCTGCTGATCTGTTTCATGTTGCTGCTGATCTGTTTCATGTTGCTGCTGATCTGTTTCATGTTGCTGCTGATCTGTTTCATGTTGCTGCTGATCTGTTTCATGTTGCTGCTGATCTGTTTCATGTTGCTGCTGATCTGTTTCATGTTGCTGCTGATCTGTTTCATGTTGCTGCTGATCTGTTTCATGTTGCTGCTGATCTGTTTCATGTTGCTGGTGATCTGTTTCATGTTGCTGCTGATCTGTTTCATGTTGCTGCTGATCTGTTTCATGTTGCTGGTGATCTGTTTCATGTTGCTGGTGATCTGTTTCATGTTGCTGCTGATCTGTTTCATGTTGCTGCTGATCTGTTTCATGTTGCTGCTGATCTGTTTCATGTTGCTGCTGATCTGTTTCATGTTGCTGCTGATCTGTTTCATGTTGCTGCTGATCTGTTTCATGTTGCTGGTGATCTGTTTCATGTTGCTGCTGATCTGTTTCATGTTGCTGCTGATCTGTTTCATGTTGCTGCTGATCTGTTTCATGTTGCTGCTGATCTGTTTCATGTTGCTGCTGATCTGTTTCATGTTGCTGCTGATCTGTTTCATGTTGCTGCTGATCTGTTTCATGTTGCTGCTGATCTGTTTCATGTTGCTGCTGATCTGTTTCATGTTGCTGCTGATCTGTTTCATGTTGCTGCTGATCTGTTTCATGTTGCTGCTGATCTGTTTCATGTTGCTGCTGATCTGTTTCATGTTGCTGCTGATCTGTTTCATGTTGCTGCTGATCTGTTTCATGTTGCTGCTGATCTGTTTCATGTTGCTGCTGATCTGTTTCATGTTGCTGCTGATCTGTTTCATGTTGCTGCTGATCTGTTTCATGTTGCTGCTGATCTGTTTCATGTTGCTGCTGATCTGTTTCATGTTGCTGCTGATCTGTTTCATGTTGCTGCTGATCTGTTTCATGTTGCTGTGTTCATTCATGCTCATCTGCTCACACAGACTCATGTTTGTGCTGCTGTTTGGAGTAATGTTTCTATGCTATTAGTGCTTAGTGTATTTTTAGTTGATGTTTCTCTTAGTTATATCCTAGATGTTATTACTGTTCTTCTCTTACTTTTTATTGCTGGATGTAACTGGTACGCTGTGTACATAATCTTGTTTCATCACATGTACCACATGTGTTGCAAATGACAATAAAGAATCTCTGACTCTGACTCTGATTAAGGATGTTTTTGCAACCTCGTGACACATGATTTTTTTTTTGTTTTGTTACATTTTTGATCATGTGTTTTGGATTTTAAAATATAGAAATTGTGAAAAAAAATTATCCATTAACTGTTGAAGCGAGTTTTAGACAGGGCCTGTTTTCCTGTAATCATATTTACAGTCTATTTTAAAAGTACAGCAAATGTCCACAAAGTTAAACAGAGAAATCTGTATATTTACTGATTAATCATTTTATTTATTTATTTGTGTTTGAGTGCAGAAGTATGCCACACATAAAAAAGAAAAGTATTTATTTTAATATTTAAAGGTACAGGGTGTCTGCCTCCTCACATGAACCCAGAGTTAGTTTCAGAGACCTCTGTGAAGAGAGGGAACAGATTATGAGACAAGTAGACAGAAATGGATTATGCACAGTCTTCTTGTCCTTGTTTCAGGCTTGGAGGAGGAGGCAAGAGGTTCCACAGAAACAGCTGAGTGATGAGGAGCAGGTGAGACTGAAGAGGGTGAGTGGGAGGCATCTTCATCAGAAACATTTGTAATGTGGGGGGACACCTTTGTGGTGGGGTCTGGAGGTCCTCCGCCAGAAATTTTTGAATGAAGTAGATGCCATTTCCTGCATTCTGGTGTATTTTAATGGGTTGTACAAAAGTACAGGTAGTCCTCGACTTACGACGGAGTTCCGTTCCTACGCGGCATCGTAAAGCAAATTTCAACGTAAGTCGGAACATATAAAAACAAATAATAATAATAATAAATAAATAAATAAAAAACGTGTACAGTACTGCAGTTACCAAGTACTTAGCCTATCCTAACAGTTTTTAAAGACGAAGGAGCAAGTTGAATTGTCTCCCTCCTACCTAGCAGGCTCCATTCACATAAAGGGAGCTAGCTGGCTAACTACAGTAGCTTGCTGTACGTGGCCTACCTCCGTCTGTCCGTCCATCCAATATTTATTTACGACGTAAAATCGCCGTCAGCTCAGTCCATCTGCTGTATTCCGTTGTAAAACCGCCGTCAGCTCGGTCCAGAGCGTTTAATCTCCACCTGTACTGTTCACTGCTTTGCTGATTCTGCCGTGAAGCTCCGTCCAGAGCGGGTCTTTCTGTGTTTTTCTGCTGTCAAGCTACTGCTTCTGCCGAACCGGAAGGAACTCGGCTTTCAAAATAAACATTTTCAAAATAATTTTTATTATTTTTATTTTTTAATGGGAGATGCATGTCGTAACCCCCAAATATCGTAAGTTGAGGACTAGCCTACCTGTATATCTACATTTACCTACATAAGAAAACACTTGATTCAATAACTATTTTAGAGGTTTTTTTTTTTTGTTTATGTTTATGTTTATGTTTGTGTTTATTAAATTTGTTCATTTTTTTTACAAAAGAAACAATACAAGGCAATCTCATAATGATAGTGTACAAAATGTAAAAAAATGAAAGGTGGCAGAAAGAAGAATAAATCTTATTATATCTGCCCCTTATCTCCAACAATCAGATTAAACAACAGTAGTCAAACCATGTAAACAATAATAATCTTCAACCAACTTTTTCCAACAATCAGGTTAAACAATAATATTCTTCAACCAACAGTACAAAATGACTAACTCTTTCTAATTTTCTAACTAATACTAATACAGTACAAAATGACTAACTCTTTCTAGTTTTCTAACTAATACTAATACAGTACAAAATGACTAACACTTTCTAATTTTCTAACTAATGCAATACACATTACGTTATTTCACATATATTTTTTTAACATATTTGTTTTGATCATTTTTTTAAATGTAAACATTGACTTGGCATTTTTAACTACATTCTCCAAGCCATTCCATAATCTAATTCCCTGGATTGAGGTAGAACGTCCCTTCAAACTGGTTCTGAATTGTGAATTTTTCATTCACCCTTTATTTATCCAGGCAGTTTCATTGAGCCACGAGAACTCATTTTCAAGAGAGACCTGGTTTTTTTAGGGAGCAGATGGTGGAGGTTAAAGGCCTTGCTCAGGGGCCCAGAGTGGAGCGAATGAGGGTGGAGACAGGTGTGGATGTTTCCCTTTTCCACCCACATTTTGATGTTGGCGTACCGGGGCTTGAACCGGCGATCTTCCGATCACATGCCCACCGTCTCTAACCTCTGTGCCACCACTCCCCCCATTTTAGAGTTAATGGCACACCAAGAAGTAACCTGACTAACAGCTCTCCTTGTGTGAATAAAAGCACGCTCTGCTTCTCTCACACATCCTAACACCCCCTCCCTGGTTTACAACTGCCAGTGTAGTGCTAAGCTAGCAGTGCACAATACCGACACGCTAGCTAAGTTGCTACAGATGTAGTGCTCCGCTTCTCTTATGCATCCTAAGCTGTCGTGTTGCCCAAATGCCTCTTTGTGTCCCTGTGATGGACTGGAGACTTGTCCACAATGTCCCATAGAGATGGATGGATGGATGGATGGATGGATGGATGGATGGATGGATGGATGGATGGATGGATGGTCGGATGGATGGAAAAGGAACAAGAATAAATAAAATAACTAATCTTTTACCCATTAAAAAAACTATAATTTGTTGAATGGCAACAAGAAAGAAAAGCCACACGTCCTTTTAAATCACAGTCTGCATTGCGTGCTCGCCTCTAAAAGACTGTTAGTTCTAAATAGAGTGAAACCAGGACTCTGTGGATGAAGGGCAGAAACCCTGAACATGATCCATCCTCCCTCTCTTCTTCTCATGATGCTGGTGAATGGAGGGCCGTGAACCCTGAGCTAACCGCTGCCTGATGTACTGACCCCACCGCAGTGCACGTATGTGGTCACAGTAACAGCAGTGATCAACGACCGGAGGAAGTAGAGCGTGATTTGTCATGATCAGTATGACAGGTGATGAAGATGCTCCAGGTGAGGCCTGGTCCTATTGCAAGGATAATGATGATGATGTGCGGCAGCGGCAGTGGAGGTGATGCAAAAGGATAAGGGAACAATAGTGATGAAGATGATGGAGAATATGAATCCTGTGCATGTGTGTGTGTGTGTGTGTGCGTGTGTGTGTGTTTCAGGAAGTGACGCTGAGCCGCCAGCCATCTGTCAGCAGATTAATCCTGGCTGTGCTTAGAGATATTACCGGCTGGCTTATCGCCGTGGCAACAAGCCTTCAATCCCAGTCGAGCGGAGCCACCATGTGACCTCACCGAGGAGGACTGGACACACAAACACATGCAGGTTTAGAAATTAGGAACACACTTGCATACAGTTTCCTCTTTTGTGTGTAAATGCGACTGTCTCCACGAGCAGTGCAGTGTTCAGGAGGAGAGGACGCACACAGGTGTGGCTCGTTTGGTTTTTATCACCAACTCAGTGGAAAGGTTTTAATCCCTGCTGAAACATTTCAGAGTCACCTACTGAGTTCAGAAATGTCATTGCGCCAGCCAGCTGTGCTGCGCACATTTCTGTTTTCTGCCCGCTATTTTTAGACCTCTATCAATTCAAGCTAAAGCACCTATGTTCAGAATCCTGCACAACACACACACAATCATTCTTTTTTTTACTAAATCCTTTCAGTCTCACGTGGTCACATAACCACTCACTCACGTTTTCTGCACTCATTACAGTACATGCACTCACTTATAGGTCATAAATCAGCAGGAGCAAGGCCAGTTCATGTAACATTCAAGGTTTTATTCTGTCTTTACAGTACACCAGTCAGAAATATACAGTGAACCCTCGGCGAAGGTTCGTTGCGTACGTTATCCAATCTGCAGTTGTGAATGGCATTTTTTTAAATGAAGGTCACAAAGCATCAGCGTGTTTGAGTGTGAAGTACATTGTTCCTGTCCATGCTTTTACATCCCAACAGATGTCACAGGTAAAGAATGACAATGGCCTAGGGCTAACATCTGTTTTGTTTGTCATGCTCTTACAATATTCATCACCAGGATGCCAAATATTGGCCACATTTCACTTTGCTCCCCCTCTCTGCTGACGTGACACCATTCAGGATTTAACTCTCAGACTTCACTCACAGCTAAAGCTAAATCTGTTCAACGCCCCATTTCGACTGAATAAACGAACAGACTGAATTCTGTTGAATTTGCAAAATAAACATAAAAAGGGGGCTATTTGGTCACACGTGGTTGTTGATTTTAACCGTTCTCTGACGGGATCTGCCAGCAAGTGTAACGAGACAAAGTCATCACCACAGATATCGTGGCAGATCGCTGTGAGATCTGAGAGCGTGGATCCTGAACGCTGCAACGCTTCTGATTTAGCCCACGAACACCAGAATGAGACAGGGCTGGAGAGGAGTGGAGGGAGCATTGCGTAAATGAAATATGACTATTAACATTGTGTGTGGGGGAAAAACACTTTTAAAAAAGCTTTCATTTGAAACACAATGCCTAATTTTCCATGTTAAAGCATTCAAAGCCTAACTTCCTACATATGATTGTGATTTGTCTTGGCTCATGAGTGCACATTGTGCTCTTTCAAAACAATGTGCCAAGTTAGATTTTTTTTTTTTTTTAAAGCTATGGCTTTTGTTTTAGTTTCTGATGAGATAGAAGCCCTTGAACAAACAATGACGGGCGTTTTTAGGAAGCTGCTGAGGGACCACCAACTATCTCCTAGTATTGGCTACACAATGTGATACTACGTTGATGTAAGGTCCTTCTGCAGCAGATTAAAGGGTAACGCAGTCGGAGCGGTAAGATCTACAATAATGAATGAGACAGCTCTTTGCACGCTGTTTTCCTGAGGAATCAAATTGCTACTGTTCTGCAGAAAAGTTACTGGAGAGCTTGAAAATCACCTGCTTAGTTTGTGACAGCCTCGTTCACTGGTTAGTAACAGTCAAGAGTAAAAAAGCGTGATGTTTTAGAAGGCTTGCATTGCTACATGAGCTGTGGGCAGTGGTGTGCTGGGTCAACAGGAATGTTTCTAAAATGGATGCTTTTGGTAAAGAGTTCAACCTCAGAAGAAAAGCACCAACGAGCCAACGCTCAGGCGTGAGGGTGGTTGTCTTGAACGGACGCAACAGCACGAGGTTTGATGGCGGACGGAGAGTGTGCTGAGATACGGTTCTATAAAAAGTGTTGAAAAAGAAAAGAAAAAGGGTTTTACATGTAAAAACCCGGTGTATCGTATCAGCTTTGTCTTCTTTCCTGAGTCGGCTGCTCGTGAACTGCGCTCCAGTAAGACCCCCTTCACGTAGATGACGACCCCTGATACTACGTTCGTAAAACTCATCCAGAACATGGATGCTCCTTGCAGCATGAGTGATAGCTTCACAGTGGCTTTCAGAATTCAGCTAAACCTCTGGTCTTGCTGGTTGTTCATTGTGGCGGCAGAGTATGGGGGATCTGGAGGGAGCATAGTGTAACACGTGGCCCACCGGTGGGACTTGCTCCTTGAGAATTTGACGCAGGACTACCACAAGACTTTTATGCCAAGGCTACCACTGTGACTAGGTTGCAACAATGACCCTGTGCACACCTGGTACCTGTGGCACCACTCTCTGTAGCTTCCTTCTCTGGAGGACATCTACTCTATAAGAAGCAGGAGTACAGCAGCCCACATCATCAGAACCACACCTACTCCACCTATAAACTGCTTGACAACCCCCACACACACACACCTCGGGCTGAAGGTTGTGGAGCTTTAAGGCCAGAACAACAAGGCGCAAACGCAGCTTCTGCCCTCAGAAACAGAATCTGTCCGCCCTGTTGTTGTTTATTTTTATTATCTTTAATCTACACGTGTATGTTAATGTATATATGTACATATTTACATGATTGTTGCATGCTTTCAGTGTAGTTCACAATGTGGATGTGCATGCATGAATATATTTAGAAGTACATTTTATGCAGTGTCCCAATACTAAAACCAGCATCGTTATCAAGCCTCACAGGCCTCAAGTGCTCGTACTTGTACTCATAAACACACCCTGATACTTAGGGTTGATACTTCTTTTATGTTTGGAGATCACAAGTAATCAAGGACCAGGAATTTTAAAAGAAGTCTAGTTTTGATATCTTCTAAGATAAACGCAGATGATGTTAGAACAGCAGACTGTTTTCTGTGTTCTAATTAATGAAATGTGTTTAGAAACGTGTGTAATGTTTAAGTACTAACTCAGTATTGGCACATATACTGAAGTACTTGTACTTGGTGTGGAAAAAAAACTAGTATTGGAAAGCCTCTATATGTGTGTAGACAAATCTATGTGTGCGTTTTAGATAGTTGACTAATATTTAG
>JBBPBX010115685.1:0-5000 GCA_038048925.1 Garcialebias charrua | reverse complement strand
AGATGAGGAGGCCGGGTTGGCACGGAGCGTGTCCGAGCAGGAGAGTCTCTGTCGGACGCACGAGCTGTGAACGGTGGGCGCTGGTCCTGGAGGTGGCAGAGCTCCAGAGATGAGGAGGCCGGGTTGGCACGGAGCGTGTCCGAGCAGGAGAGTCTCTGTCGGACGCACGAGCTGTGAACGGTGGGCGCTGGTCCTGGAGGTGGCAGAGCTCCAGAGATGAGGAGGCCGGGTTGGCACGGAGCGTGTCCGAGCAGGAGAGTCTCTGTCGGACGCACGAGCTGTGAACGGTGGGCGCTGGTCCTGGAGGTGGCAGAGCTCCAGAGATGAGGAGGCCGGGTTGGCACGGAGCGTGTCCGAGCAGGAGAGTCTCTGTCGGACGCACGAGCTGTGAACGGTGGGCGCTGGTCCTGGAGGTGGCAGAGCTCCAGAGATGAGGAGGCCGGGTTGGCACGGAGCGTGTCCGAGCAGGAGAGTCTCTGTCGGACGCACGAGCTGTGAACGGTGGGCGCTGGTCCTGGAGGTGGCAGAGCTCCAGAGATGAGGAGGCCGGGTTGGCACGGAGCGTGTCCGAGCAGGAGAGTCTCTGTCGGACGCACGAGCTGTGAACGGTGGGCGCTGGTCCTGGAGGTGGCAGAGCTCCAGAGATGAGGAGGCCGGGATGGCGCGGAGCGTGTCCGAGCAGGAGAGTCTCTGTCGGACGCACGAGCTGTGAACGGTGGGCGCTGGTCCTGGAGGTGGCAGAGCTCCAGAGATGAGGAGGCCGGGTTGGCACGGAGCGTGTCCGAGCAGGAGAGTCTCTGTCGGACGCACGAGCTGTGAACGGTGGGCGCTGGTCCTGGAGGTGGCAGAGCTCCAGAGATGAGGAGGCCGGGTTGGCGCGGAGCGTGTCCGAGCAGGAGAGTCTCTGTCGGACGCACGAGCTGTGAACGGTGGGCGCTGGTCCTGGAGGTGGCAGAGCTCCAGAGATGAGGAGGCCGGGTTGGCACGGAGCGTGTCCGAGCAGGAGAGTCTCTGTCGGACGCACGAGCTGTGAACTGTGGGCGTTCATCCTGGAGGTGGCAGAGCTCCAGAGATGAGGAGGCCGGGATGGCGCGGAGCGTGTCCGAGCAGGAGAGCCTCCGTCGGACGCACGAGTTAGCGTTCCCCCTGTCAGGTGCACAAGGACCACAGGTTGTTAGTCTATTTTTGGTTGGAGCACCAGCACCACTTCTTTTTAGTTGGAGCACCAGGACCATGGAGGTCTGGGCGGCGCGGATCTCTGGTCTTAACCCAGGGAGGGTGCTTAAGTGTGGGTACGCAGGTTCGCCTGGTGCGCAAGGTTCTGGAGGTGGTAGACTTCCAGGGATGAGGAGGCCAGATTTGTGCAGAGTGTGTCCGAGCAGGGGAGACTATGTGGGACACTCAACTTAAGCCCTCCCCTGTTACGCACCAGAGACTGTTAGTCTATTTTTGGTTGGAGCACCAGAACCACAGGTTTTTAGTTGGAACACCAGGACCACGGAGGTCTGGGCGGCGTGGATAGCTTGTCTTAACCCAGGGAGGGTGCTTAAGTGTGGGTCTGCGGGTTCGAACGGTGCGCAAGGTTCCTGGTTCTAGGCAGGGAGGGGGCTCCGGCTGGGGTTTTACCCGGGTATGGAGGACCGAAGGCGGGCATGGTTGGCACTGGGGGTCCGCCGGTTCTGGACCTCCAGGGTGCACGTGGATGATCTGCAGCCAGGACCAAGTGCTTCCTCATGGCTCCAGGCGGTTGTGGAGCTCCAGAGTGCTCGTGGATCAGGTGTAGCCGGGACTTGGTGCCTCCTGGCTGGGTTGTGGAGCTCCAGAGTGCTCGTGGATCAGGTGTAGCCGGGACTTGGTGCCTCCTGGCTGGGTTGTGGAGCTCCAGAGTGCTCGTGGATCAGGTGTAGCCGGGACTTGGTGCCTCCTGGCTGGGTTGTGGAGCTCCAGAGTGCTCGTGGATCAGGTGTAGCCGGGACTTGGTGCCTCCTGGCTGGGTTGTGGAGCTCCAGAGTGCTCGTGGATCAGGTGTAGCCGGGACTTGGTGCCTCCTGGCTGGGTTGTGGAGCTCCAGAGTGCTCGTGGATCAGGTGTAGCCGGGACTTGGTGCCTCCTGGCTGGGTTGTGGAGCTCCAGAGTGCTCGTGGATGATCTGTAGCCAGGACATAGTGCCATAGGGGGGTCGGTCAGGCACCCTTAGCCTGCCTGAGTGGCCCCCTCCCTGGGTAAAGAACCAGGGAGCCCTCCCTGGTGCTCACGGACCAGGCTTCCCCTAACTCTATGCCCCCCCATCTGGGTGAACCGTTAGGGAGCCCTCCCCCCGGGACGCACCGACCACCCTTAGCCTGTCTGAGTGGCCCCCTCCTTGGGTAAAGAACCAGGGAGCCCTCCCTGGTGCGCACGGACCAGGCTTCCCCTAACTCTATGCCCCCCCACCTGGGTGAACCGTCAGGGAGCCCCCCCCCGGGACGTACCGACCATCCTTAGCCTGTCTGAGTGGCCCCCTCCCTGGGTAAAGAACCAGGGAGCCCCCCTGACCATTGCACGGATCCTCCGTAGGACCACCGACTCGCCAGATCATCTGTATCCTGGCTCGGTACTCCTTCCTCGGGCTTCGTTGTGGCATTTTGACGGACATGTGCCCGGATCATTTCGTTTGAGTGGCTTTAACATTGAATGTATGAGCCAATGGCTAGACATTCCCTAGCCCCCACAAGAGTGTTTGAACTGAGTGAGGGATTGGGAGTGACTAGCAGATAGATTTGTAAATCGTCTGCATACATGTGAAAAGACAGGTTATGACGTGCAATGATTGATCCTAATGGCAGCATGTAGAGAGAGAAGAGGACTGGCCCTAGAATAGATCCCTGTGGTACGCCAGAGGTCAGAGGGGTTGATGAAGAGGAGGACAGATCGCCTATCATGACAGAAAAAGTTCTCCCAGACAGGTAAGATTTGAACCACTCAAGCACAGCTCCCTGGAGGCCAACCAGCTGAGACAAGCGGTTGATTAGTACCTGATGGTCGACGGTGTCAAAAGCTGCTGAGAGGTCTAACATCACCAGCAGTGCAGGGTTTTTTGCATCCAGGGACAGAAGAATGTCATTCTGTACTTTGAGCAGTGCAGATTCAGTGCTGTGACGAGCTCGAAAACCTGACTGAAATTTTTCAAACAGGTTGTTGAGCTCTAGAAAAGATTGAAGTTGAATAAAAACAATCTTTTCTAGGACCTTTGATAGAAATGACAGATGGGAAACTGGTCTGAAATTAGAGAGAGCTGTAGGATCTAGGCCTGGTTTTTTTAGAAGAGGCCTGACCACAGCGTGTTTGAAAGCAGATGGGACAAAACCTGAAGATAGACACCTGTTAATAAACGACAAAACACAAGGACCAATTACATCAAAGGATTGTTTGAACATTTTTGATGGAATGATGTCCAGAGAACAGTTAGTTGGTTTCATCTGCTGAACCACCTTGATGAGGTGAGGCAGTGAAACCAGGTCGAACTGGTCAAAAACAGCTGTGGTTATTACAGAGGTACATGACTGGATGGTGTTGGATGAACTGACAATGTTCTGCCTGATAGAGTCTATTTTGTTGATGACAAAATAGCTCTGAAAGTCATCACAGGTAGACTGTGTGGCAGTTTTCAGAACATTGACAGATGGATTGATAACAGACTGGAGTGTGCTGAAAAGCGTCCTCGGCCGGTTGGAGCTGGTGGAGATTAAATTGGAGAGGTACTGTGATTTGGCCTGCTTCACAGCATTATGATACTCACAGAGACAGTCTCTCAGTATTCCCTGAGATACATGAAGCCGGTCGCGCTTCCATTTTCGCTCTGCTTTTCTGCAACGTTGTCGAAGAGCTCGCGTCGTTTCGTTGAGCCATGGGGGTGGTTTGTTCTTTGAAGATGCCTGTTTGAGAGGAGCGATGGAGTCCAAGATCGTCGTGCAGGTGTGATGGAAGGAGGTGATGAAGTCCTCAGGATGTAGAGATGGGTCCAGGCTGACAGCAGAGCAAAATTCAGTGCTCTTAAAGGCATCAGTGAACTGACTTTGGGAGGATGGGGTGATGGAGCGGCAGAAACGTGCTGGGAGAATAGCCTTCGGTGCAGGAGAGGTGAAAAATTCAAATAATATGGGAAAATGGTCTGAAATACAGGTGTCCAGGATCTCCACAGCAGGTATTTGAAGGCCGTGGGAGATAATTAAATCCAGTGTATGACCCTGGCTGTGTGTGGCCCCCGAGACCGACTGCGACAGGTTGAAAGAGTCCAGGAGGTCCTGAAACTCACATCCAAGCTGATTACTTGGGTAGCAGGTGTGCACGTTGAAGTCCCCACAGAAAAGCCAAGAGTCAAACTTTGGCAGTAGGTCAGCCAGTAGTTCAGAAAACTCACTGAGAAAGTTTTTATTGTATTGTGGAGACCGATAAAAGAGGCCACACAGGAGAGGTTTAGCAGATTCCAGCACAAAAAGCATGCTTTCAAAACTGGTGTAGTTTTTCTGAGGCAACAAACGGTATTTGAACGCCTCATTGAAGACTGCAGCGAGCCCTCCCCCTCTTCCTGCTCCACGCGGTGCGCTCAGGTGGGCGTAGCCATTTGGGAGAAGCTCAGAGAAGCAGCTGTTGTCTCCAGCTTTTTGCCAAGTTTCAGTAATCAAAAACAGATCCAGATGATGAGTTGAGATCAAATCACTTAATATAAAAGTTTTATTAGTGATCGATCTGGCGTTAAACAGCGATGCACGGGTTGGAACGCAGCCAGTTACGTCAGTCTCAGCTCGAGCCAGCGGGCGGAGGTTCTGTTTAACGCAGCCTCGGTTCTGGTTCTTCACCGGGGGACAAGATGGATACTGATCGCTGGCGTCATGATTGATAGCAACAAGGCATCTGTTGCGGCGAGTGAAGGAACGACGGACATCAAAGACGCTGAATTCAGGAGGTAAGTCAGCCGTCGGCGTGTTGTGAGACGAGAGATACTTTTTAAATCTCACCAG
>JBBPBX010115684.1:0-10178 GCA_038048925.1 Garcialebias charrua | reverse complement strand
AAAGTATGATATTTAATTTTTCCACAATTAAAATAATTTACCTAGACCTGCATAGTTCATTATTTTATTTTTTAATTGGGAAAGATCACATTATTTTTCCTCCATTATGATAATCTGGTCTTTTTTAGTCTTAAAATGTCCAGCATCAACATGTGGCATGGAGGCTGCACAGTTGAAGAGAGGAAAGCTCTGCAGAGAGTGGTGAAGGCTGCACAGAAGTCTGTTGGAGTCAGTCTCCCCACCATCACAGACATTTACACCTCCAGATCAGAGAGTCAGAGTCAGAGAGAATTTATTGTCATTTGCACCGCATGTAGTACATGTGTTGAAAACGAGATTATGTACACAGGGTCCCAGTTACATCCAACAACAAATGCAAGAGAAAAACAATAATAACATCTAGGATTAACTAAGAGAGACATCAGCTAGTAATACACTAAGCCCTAATGTAGTAGAAAAACATCATTATAAACAGCAGCACGAACATGAGCAGATGGTCACAGATGAACGCAGCAACAAGAAACAGGTCAGTATCAGCATGATGTGACATTTTGCAGTGTTTATTTTTATTATTTATTTATTCATGAGTCTGACAGCCTCAGGGTAGAAGCTGTTCCTCAGTCTAGTGGTTCTACATTTGATGCTCCTCAACCTCCGTCCCGAGGGGAGTGGTGCAAAGAGTGAGTGTGCTGGGTGAGTGAGGTCTTTCATGATGCAGGTGGCTCTTTTTCTGCATCTGGAGGTGTAAATGTCTGTGATGGTGGGGAGACTGACTCCCACAGACTTCTGTGCAGCCTTCACCACTCTTTGTAGAGCTTTCCTCTCTGCAACTGTGCAGCCTCCATGCCACACGTTGATGCTGGAGCACAGGACGCTCTCCACTGCACACCTGTAGAACGAGGCGAGGACTGAGCTTCTCAGATGCAGGAAAAGAGCCACCTGCATCATGAAAGACCTCACTCATCCAGCACACTCACTCTTTGCCCCACTCCCCTCAGGACGGAGGTTGAGGAGCATCAAGTGTAGAACCACTAGACTGAGGAACAGCTTCTACCCTGAGGCTGTTAGACTCATGAATAAATAAAAATAAAATAAAAAATAAACACTGCAAAATATCACATCATACTGATGCTGATCTGTTTTCTTGTTGCTGTGTTCATCTGTGTTCATCTGTGACCATCTGCTCATACAAACTCATGTTCGTGCTGCTGTTTATTCCCACTATATTAGGCTTAGTGTATTACTAGTTGATGTTTTTCTTAGTTAATTCTAGATGTTATTACTGTTTTTCTCTTTCATTTGTTGTTGGATGTAACTGGGACCTCGTGTACATAATCTCGTTTTCATCTCATGTACCACATGCTGTGCAAATGACAATAAAGACTCTCTGACTCTCTTTAACTTCACATGTTCATGTTTGTGTCTCTTTCAACAGACAAAACCTGTTGGCACCTGACGTCATGGGCAGACCTGTGTCCTCTGCTCTCTCCTCACCATCCTCCTGCAGCTCCTCTCTATCATCACCTGTGCGTCACCACCTTGTGCCTACAGTGAGTTGAACTTGTTTTCTGTCAGTGTTTTCCGTTTTTATTGCAGGTCATGACCCTGCTTTAACTTCACATGTTCATGTTTGTGTCTCTTTCAACAGACAAAACCTGTTGGCACCTGACGTCATGGGCAGACCTGTGTCCTCTGCTCTCTCCTCACCATCCTCCTGCAGCTCCTCTCCATCATCACCTGTGCGTCACCACCTTGTGCCTACAGTGAGTTGAACTTGTTTTCTGTCGGTGTTTTCTGTTTTTATTGCAGGTCATGACCCTGCTTTAACTTCACATGTTCATGTTTGTGTCTCTTTCAACAGACAAAACCTGTTGGCACCTGACGTCATGGGCAGACCTGTGTCCTCTGCTCTCTCCTCACCATCCTCCTGCAGCTCCTCTCCATCATCACCTGTGCGTCACCACCTTGTGCCTACAGTGAGTTGAACTTGTTTTCTGTCAGTGTTTTCCGTTTTTATTGCAGGTCATGACCCTGCTTTAACTTCACATGTTCATGTTTGTGTCTCTTTCAACAGACAAAACCTGTTGGCACCTGACGTCATGGGCAGACCTGTGTCCTCTGCTCTCTCCTCACCATCCTCCTGCAGCTCCTCTCCATCATCACCTGTGCGTCACCACCTTGTGCCTACAGTGAGTTGAACTTGTTTTCTGTCGGTGTTTTCTGTTTTTATTGCAGGTCATGACCCTGCTTTAACTTCACATGTTCATGTTTGTGTCTCTTTCAACAGACAAAACCTGTTGGCACCTGACGTCATGGGCAGACCTGTGTCCTCTGCTCTCTCCTCACCATCCTCCTGCAGCTCCTCTCCATCATCACCTGTGCGTCACCACCTTGTGCCTAACCCTGTCATGTATCCACATCAATGACTGCTGCCAAAACAGGAAAACACACCTGACCTGATGGACAGACCTGCTCTCATCAAGACCACACACCTGACCTGAATTCACATCTGGACTCCCATGTACCCATCATTCAGTGTTTCCCCTACCATTATACAAGCGGGGTGCGCCACCCCGTCAACAGAACTGAGCACCCCGCCTACCAGACCAAACTTGACCCCCCCACCCACCCACCCAGCACTGGCATAGCACTAAGCTAGCAGCATAAAATACAGGCTCTCTAGCTAAAAAGCTAAAGGGAGCGTTCACGTTGCCTCTCCCCTCGTGCTGAATGCCCCCTGCCCCTACAAGCTGCACTCAGACGTGTCCGTCCCCCGTCAACAAAAATCATGGATGAGATGAGCACTCCGCCATGGCAAGTTAACTAGGGGAAACACTGCATCATTCATGGTTGAATCATTGCTCAATGGCTAAGCTGTTCCATCTGATCCATGAGAACCACCTAATAAGCCTGTCTACTGAACAAGATCCTCAAGAAATCCAGCTCTGTCCTTGGGTGTCATGTTGACCCAGTGGAGGTGGTGGCTGACAGGAGAATGAGGACCAAGCTTCAGCGCATGCTGGTGTTCCCGTCCCACCCCATGCATGACACTCTGACAGCCCTGAGCAGCTCCTTTAGTGCCAGGCTGCGGCACCCTAAGTGCGTGAAGGAAAGATACCGTAGGTCTTTCCTTCCGGCCGCCATCAGACTGTACAACACGCGCTGCTCTTAGTAGCTCTTAGTAGCTATATTTTGTTTTATACTGTTTCAGTGTTTTTTTGTACTAATTTGTATTATTTATGTATATAGAGATTTTTTAACATTTTTCTGAACTGGTCCCTGTCCTCTATGCTGCTGTGACAATGTAAATTTCCCCACTGTGGGATTAATAAAGGCATCTTATCTATCTTATCTTATCTTATCTACCTCAACTTCAATCAAAGTAAGGGACTTTTCTATGCTTTTTTTGTGCTGCTTCTAGCTTTTTAAATTTCCTGGACTGTACACTAAGGCACTGGTTTTTCATACATGATGGTTGCAACATGTTTCTGATGGATGTCAATTGCTCCTGATGATGTGATTTGATAATGATGGTTGAAAACTGTTTATGATGGATACCAATTGCTCCTGATGGTTGAGAAATGTTTATGATGGATCTGCTTTGCTAATGATGGTTGAGAACTGTTTCTGAAACAACACTGAAGTTGTTTATGTGTGAACACATGTTGGATCACCAGATTTCTCGCTCCATGTTTTAAAAGGAGGATTAGCTGAAAGTATTTTGTTAGATCACCAGATTTCACGCTCCATGTTTTAAAAAGGAGGATCTGAATGTATTTATGTAGGATCACCAGATTACTCGCCCCTGAAAGAGGGTTAGTTTTACTAGAACTTCATACTGAATATGTGACCCATCACATCATCAAACGGGGGTTAAAGTCAAATTTGGTCAAAATGACCTACAAGCAAACATATATATTACTGACTTTTAGAAATACATTTTCTTACTTAGATCATCCTGACAAATTCATCGTGTTGTCTTAATAATCAGGAAAATGGTTTGATATTTGGTGTGAAGATTTTATTTCAGATATTTAATTTAAACCATTTGATAAGTTATTCATTCATCTTATTTACTATCTAAATTTACGCAAACCACTTTGAAAAATAAACCCATTTGATGTGATGGGTCACAAATTTATTATTCAGCTTCTTTTGTTGGATTTGATTTAAGAATTGTGGACATTTTTAAATAAAACTTGAAAGATTTCATTTGTGCAATGGAGATTTATTTAGCCAACTTAAATTTCTCATTACAATGAGAGTATTGTACAGGTACTTGTATTTGAAAGCTAGAAATCATGGCAAAACACATATTTAATTTGATTTATGTTCAAGCTGGACTTTTAAGTTTAAAGAAAGGGACAATGTAGTTTGGAATAGTTCACATTTTTAGTTTGGAAAAAATAAACATTTGAGTTTTCTTTCTTATAACTGTTATAAGAAAGAAAACTCAAATGTTTATTTTTTCCAAACTAAAAATGTGAACTATTCCAAACTACATTGAACAATTCATTGAACATGAACAATCAAAATAGATTCAAAATTATTTATTCATCTACTGAACAATGTTTTTAACCTAAAAACATTGTTCAGTAGATGAATAAATAACTTTGAATCTATTTTGATTGTTCATAATTTGCACTAAAATGTATGAATCCATATTATTATAATAATAATAATAAAATTTATGGAATGTTCTAAGAAAGTTCTAGCAGAACGTTCTCACCTAACGTTCTGAGAACCACGAGAAAACTCCACACCAGAACGTTCTCAGAACGTTAGGAGGGAACGTTCCCGTAACCTAAAAATAACGTTCTCAGAACGTTCTCAGAACGTTCTCACCTAACGTTCTCAGAACGTTCTCAGAACGTTCTGACAACGTTCTCACTAACGTTCTGAGAACCACGAGAAAACTCCACACCAGAACGTTCTCAGAACGTTAGGAGGGAACGTTCCCCTAACCTAAAAATAACGTTCTCAGAACGTTCTCAGAACGTTCTTCTGTTACTTGGGCCCGAACCCCCTGGGGTCTGCGAGCATAAAACTGTCATCAAACCAGGCAGAGAGCTGATGTATGAGCTTGGGGATTTGCAAAAACAATTATATATACTGTATTTTCCAGCGTATAAGTTGCAGGTTTTTTCCTAATTTGCATGTCCTGCGACTTATATGGCGAAGCAACATATTTATGGATTTTTTCCCATATTTTTAGAACAATTTTTGGCTGAGATATGACTGTTTCCATTCATTCTGACGAAAAAAAATGGAGCAGTACCACTTTCGGCCGCTAGGGTCCACCGAGCATTCCCAGCTCATGTGTCCGACCGCAGCCTCCTCTGCTCGGACTCACTCTGTCGTAGCACGGCCTCCTGCTCTCTGGAGGTCTGAACTACTGTTACCTCAGCGTTTGACTGTTAGCAAAATGGCTCATGAACCACTTGACAGATTTTAATGAAACTTACAGAAAGTGATCACTGTATGGACCATACCTGTCAAGTCTCCCGTTTTGGCCGGGAAACTACCGTATTTTACCCCTCTTTCCCGTCGTCATCCCGAATTATTATTTTCACAGAAATTTCCCGTATTATAATATTCTTTAAAAAAAAACATTCCAGTGCCTCTGAATTATGTCACTAGCCTCGCGAGAACTGCCACCTGCAGTAGCCTCGGTGGAAGTTCTCGCGATGTTTGTGCTGGCCGTGGGAGCAACAAACCCGGAAAAACACAGAGATGGATGTAACGAGAGAAAAGGCGTCCCTGCCAAAAAAGTTAAGACTTCGTGTAAATATCTTGAAAAATGGGACAGCGAATTTACTTTTCCTAAAAGAAGAGTAGGGTGGGGGGCACAATTTCGCGTTTTGTAAGATTTGTAACTGCGACTTTAGTGTCTCATGGGGGAAGGAACGGTGTCCGTCAGACTGCCGAAATCAGACTCCATGAAGCGGACTGACGAGAGCAACGCACCCCTGAAGCCACGGAGCTCGAATATCCAACTTCCAACGTAAAACTAACTTTACCGCAGTGTCCGACTGCATGAAAAATCCGTCAAGCACAAAGGTAGGCCTATCAGATTGTGATCACATTGTATTGTATTGTATAATTTTATTCATTTCATATTAAAAACAATGACAATTTTTTAAAAAGAAAAATTAAACATAACATAAAATGAAAGGAAGCAGAAGAAGAAAACATTTCTTATCATATCTGCTCCTTATCAAACAATCAATTCAAACTATCAATTCAAACATAAATATACTTATTTGTAATAATAATAATAATAATAATAATAAACTTTATTTGTATAGAACCTTCCTACAATGCCTTGCATTGACCAAGGTGCTTAACAGGATAAAAAGATGTATAAACTGGAACAATAAATCAGTGAAAATAGAATAAAAAACAACAGCATACAAAATAATACAAAATACAAAATAATACAGTCTCATCAGAGATATACAGTTACATCAAAATATGTAATATAATTTGTTATAGTAGAATCAACTTAAATGTAACTCTTCAATAAAATAGTTTTAATTATTTTCTTAAATATTAGTATGGATTTCACATTTTTCCACTCTAGTCCATTCCAAAGATCAATTCCTCTTATTGTAGTAGACCTGCCCCTTTAAACTGGTTCTAAATTTAGGTTTAACAAACATTTCAATGTCAATGCTAGAAACCTTTAGTTTATTTTAGTTATACTTTTTATACTCTTTTTTTGTGCTAGTATGCAAAAACTCAGGACAGTATTATGTTCATTAAATGTTTAATGTTTTAGTTTTAGAGTTGGTGTGGATTTTCATGCTCTTGCAAAAAAAAAAAAAAAACTCAGGACAGTGTTAGTTTTACTATTTTATGCTTATGTCTATTATTATATGTTTCAGTGTTTCAATGTTTAGATGTTTACTGTTGCACCGAGGGACTGAGAGAAACGCAATTTCGGTCCTGTGTATGTCCTGTACAGTACATATTGCAGATCTGACAATAAAGTTGACTTTGACTTTGACTTTGATTTCCGTTCCCTTTAAATTATAGCAACTAATAATCATTTTCACAAAATAGGTTTGAATGTTAGATAGACACACAAACATAACTGGTTTGTAAGTGGCTGATAGGTAGTTATTTTAGATTTCTTGTAAACCTGTATTAAAATGTAAGGGGTCCTGGACTTTGGTTGGGTAGTGGGATGGCTCGGAGTACCCGGCAGAAAATTTCCCTTATTTTTAAATCCAAAACTTGACAGGTATGGTATGGACATTTACAACTGAATAGCTTTAGGAGATGTTTGAGCTCAAATTCGATTTATTTATAATTTATTTCGTCGGCTTCATTTTGCCATGTTTTAACCGTCAAAGTGCATTTATTAAAGACCGTGTAAAGTAAATTTCAATGTGTGGTTTTAGTTTGTCACACGGCATAAATATGTGTTATTAATCACCCATATAAATCTGACTGATTAAAAACATTGTTTACCTTATAAAATTAAGTCTCAAAAATAATGAAAAAACATAATTTTCCCTTGGTCTGAAACTGTGGGGGCGTGTCAGCGCGTGGGCGTGGTTTCAGCGCAGTACTGCGGCCTGCAGCTGAGCTGTGTGTGGAGAGGCAGACAGCAGAGCCAGTAAACCTGCTCTGTTTTTATCTGAGTTCTGTCTGTAACAGCAGCTACTTTTTCCAAGAGTTACGCTGTTTTTGTAAATAGTTTTCTTGTGTGTTTTTAATCTGGAATGAATAAAAAAAAAATAAAAAGTTGTACCATGCGGGAATTGAACCCATAAGGTTTGGGACGGAAGGCAAACGCTTTATCCATTGACCTATCCAGGCATTACAGATACTCGGTATAAAACCACGCGGTATAAAAACACGTTATGATTTGTACGGGTGCCCTGACCATTGCGACATCCAGGGAAGATGCACGAACGAGGCATAATTGATTAGCTAGCTAACAATGAACAAAATATCTATGCTATTGCTATCTGATGCTATCTGCGATTTGCGATTGAACGGCTCCACCGAGGCGAATTTATACGGCTGGAGCTGCAGGGGGTGGGGCTATACTTAAGAAGACCGCGTGACGAAACTCGGTCACATTTAAAACACGCCTAAAAAATCCTGAAACAGAAATATCTTTATACACAGTTTGCTCTATAACTCCAAAATTAATTGAGCTACAATTTTGAGACTTTTTACTCATTTACAAGATTACAATTATGACATTTATAATGTTTATTGAAGAAAATGTTGAAATTCACTTTACACGGTCTTTAAGAAAAGTTCAGCTCAGACACACTTTTACTATAATGTCAGCAAACAAATATATTTTTTAAGGTGTTTATCTTGTTAAATTTTAAAGAAATGCAGCGTTCCTACCCGTGCGGGTGCACGCTTTGCACGTAGCTAAACTAATGTTTAAATCCAGCTGATTTGACAATTACGTTCATTTATTAAGGAAAAGTTCAGCTCAGACACATTATCACCTTAATTTTCAGCAAACAAATAATTGTTTTTACCGGTAAGTGTTAATCTTGTTAAAGTCCTTCCGTGCACGCTCTTGCGGCCGTTTCGCAGCCAATCCATTTTTGGCAAAACACCGGCCCACATTTCCAGGTTGTCAGCGCTGACGTATAACATACGCGATGCGTCAGCGTTGACGCATAATAGATGCGACGTATAAGGAGGTGCGACACGTTTATGGATTTTTCCACTTTATTGGACATAATTGGATTGATGCGACATATAGGGCGGAGTGACTTTTAAGGCGGAAAGTACGGTATATATACATTATATTTTTACAAGCGTGTAGATGTTTAGCAACCCGTTAAAATACACCAAAATGCAGGAAATCACATCTACGTTATTCATAACTTTCTGGGGGAGGACCCCCAGGCTCCTGCACACCCCCCCAACCTGGCAACTTTTTGCATCATTCGGTTTACCAAATGAAGCCCTGTAATAATCTGATGAAGTGGCAACACATGAATAGGTAAAGTTTTAAAGTTTACCTTTAGATGGGATGTGCACAAACACAGAGTGGCCAAACCCGCTGAAGAATTTCCCTCCAAGCATTTTACACCGGACCCGAACCTCGTGGTTGACATTGGTCTGTAGGCCGTAGAGCGAACGCTGCATGCTTTTCACCAGGTCTGTCTGTGGAGAAAACACCAGCCGTGTAAACCAGTGCTGCAGTGTTATCATTTGTCTTCAACCAGCAGGACACCCACCGTTTCCCACTCGTCCGAGTCCACGCTGCGGTACTGGACCTCGTACTGCAGCGCAAGCCACCCCATCTCCACGTCCGCGGACCTTGGAGGCTTCCACTTCACCATGATGTCGAAATGCGCGCCAGTCAAACTGGAGTTCAGCATCATCCAGTTCAGTTCCACCGGTGGATCAGGTTGCACTGTGGCGCAGAAACACCACTTTTTAATTTATCCTGATGCATGCTCAATAATCCAGGTAGAAAAATCTAAAAAAGTTAAGTCTGGTCCTCTGGACATTTAAAATACAAAACAAAACAAAAAAATGTAGAAACATTTTCTTTCCTCCAAAAGACTTCTTCAGTCTGAGGAGCTGTATTCAGCTCAGTCTTATAAATAACACCTTCTCATAGTGGATCAACCAGTTTGCTGCTGACAGACAAAACCAGCTGCTCACATGATGTTGATGGCCCAGCACAGAAGATCAACATCATCAGGTCAGGACTCTGCAGTCTACACTCATCTCCAGGCCAGCGGTCACTCTTTCAGGGATGAAGATGTTCACATCCTTGATAGAGAGGAACGATGGTTTGAGAGAGGAGTAAAGGAGGCCATCTTTGTGAAAAGAAACCGTCCATCATTAAACAGAGGTGGAGGCCTCCAGGTTCAACTGTCCCCCTCTTACAATGCTGTTATTGCTAGTATCACTCAGCCCTCTGTGAATAGCAAACAACCATCAGGGTGCTAACGATCCATCGTTAGGCTGATGGTCCTCCTTGATCATGTGAGCAGCTGGTTTCGGCTGTCATCAGCCAACTGGTTGATCCACTGTGAGAGGGTGCTATTTATAAGACTGAGCTGAATACAGCATCTCAGACTGAGGAAGTCTTTCGGACGAAAGACGAAACGTTTCTACAATTTTTTTGCTTTGTTTTGTTTTGTTTTTTGAATGTCCAGAGGACCAGACTTAGCTTTTTT
>JBBPBX010115683.1:0-10178 GCA_038048925.1 Garcialebias charrua | reverse complement strand
AAATTTTGTTTTAAAACCATCCATCCATCCATCCATCCATTTCTTCCGCTTATCCGGGGTCGGGTCGCGGGGGTAGCAGCCTAAGTAGGGAGGCCCAGACTTCCCTCTCCCCAGCCACTTGGAGCAGCTCCTCTGGGGGAATCCCAAGGCGTTCCCAGGCCAGCCGAGAAACATAGTCCCTCCAGCGTGTCCTGGGTCTTCCTCTGGGTCTCCTCCCGGTGGGACATGCCCGGAACACCTCACCAGGGAGGCGTCCAGGAGGCATCCTAACCAGATGCCCGAGCCACCTCAACTGGCTCCTCTCGATGTGGAGAAGCAGCGGCTCTACTCCGAGTCCCTCCCGGATGACTGAGCTTCTCACCCTATCTCTAAGGGAGAGTCCAGCCACCCTGCGGAGAAAACTCATTTCAGCCGCTTGTATCCGAGATCTTGTTCTTTCGGTCATAACCCAAAGCTCATGACCATAGATGAGGGTGGGAACGTAGATCGATCGGTAAATTGAGAGCTTTGCCTTTTGACTCAGCTCTCTCTTCACCACGACAGACCGGTACAGCGCCCGCTTCACTGCGGACGCTGCACCTATCCGCCTATCGATCTCACGCTCCAGTTTTCCCTCATTCGTGAACAAGATCCCGAGATACTTAAACTCCTCCACTTGGGGCAGGACCTCCTCCCCGACCCGGAGAGGGCATGCTACCCTTTTCCGGCTCAAGACCATGGCCTCGGATTTGGAGGAACTGATCCTCATCCCGGCCGCATCGCATTCAGCTGCAAACCGCTCCAGCGAAAGCTGTAGATCACGAGCTGATGAAGCCAATAGGACCACATCATCTGCAAAAAACAGAGAAGCGATTCTAAGGTCACCAAAACGGATCCTCTCAACACCTTGGCTGCGCCTAGAAATTCTGTCCATAAAAGTTATGAACAGAATCGGTGACAAAGGGCAACCTTGGCGGAGTCCAACTCTCACCGGAAACGAGCCTGACTTACTGCCGGCAATGCGGACCAAGCTCTGACACCGGTCGTACAGGGACCTAACAGCCCTTATCAATGGGCCTGGTACCCCATACTCCCGGAGTACCCCCCACAGAACCCCCCGAGGGACGCGGTCGAATGCCTTTTCCAAGTCTACAAAGCACATGTAAACTGGTTGGGCAAACTCCCACGCACCCTCCAGGACCCTGTTGAGGGTGTAGAGCTGGTCTAGTGTTCCACGACCAGGACGAAAACCACACTGCTCCTCCTGAATCCGAGGTTCGACTATCCGACGGACCCTCCTCTCCAGAACCCCTGAATAGACCTTACCAGGGAGGCTTAAGAGTGTGATCCCCCTATAGTTGGAACACACCCTACGGTCCCCCTTTTTGAATAGGGGAACCACCACCCCAGTCTGCCAATCCAAGGGAACTGCCCCAGATGTCCACGCGATATTGCAGAGTCGCGTAAGCCAACACAACCCTACAACATCCAGAGCCCTAAGGAACTCCGGGCGAATCTCATCCACCCCCGGAGCCTTGCCACCGCGGAGCTTTTTAACCACCTCGGCGAAAATGTATTTCAAATTTTCATACTTTTGAAATCTAATCAGAATTTAAGTATCATAATCTTGTGTCAGTTTATAAAATTGACTGATTTTTTTTTTGTGTGTGTGTGTGTGTGTGTGCCATCAGGTCTTCAGGGCTTTGCACCTACAACTCTTTGTTTACGAAACTTTTCGTCGACACGCAAGAACTTATATAGAACCTGCTATTATCAGCAAATGGAAGGCATCCCAGAATGACATGCTGCTCCACCTCAGCAAGGAAAATGTCATCCTTGGTGGTGACATGAGAGCAGACTCTCCAGGTTAGTTATATACTAATTAAAGGTGCTATGTGTAACTTTCAGCCGCATGAGTTTTCTCCGCAGGGTGTGCTGGACTCTCCCTTAGAGATAGGGTGAGAAGCTCAGTCATCCGGGAGGGACTCGGAGTAGAGCCGCTGCTTCTCCACATCGAGAGGAACCAGTTGAGGTGTCTTGGGCATCTGGTTAGGATGCCTCCTGGACGCCTCCCTGGTGAGGTGTTCCGGGCATGTCCCACCGGGAGGAGACCCAGAGGAAGACCCAGGACACGCTGGAGGGACTATGTTTCTCGGCTGGCCTGGGAACACCTTGGGATTCCCCCAGAGGAGCTGCTCCAAGTGGCTGGGGAGAGGGAAGTCTGGGCCTCCCTACTTAGGCTGCTACCTCCGCGACCCGACCCCGGATAAGCGGAAGAAAAGGGATGGATGGATGGATGGATGGATGTGTAACTTTCTGTAGAGCACAGAAGTTAGAAATATTTTCAACAGGCAAAGCATTCTGATCCCTCCCCGTCAGAGCCATATATGGCTCTGAGGGGGAGGCTCTGCTGAAATTCAAATTCAAGCTCTGTTTTTATTTGCTGGTTACAAACTCTGTTTGCTGGTTACAAACTCTGTTTTTATAGGCTGGTTAAGGACGGGTCACTCTGTGTTTTTAGTGTTTTTATAAATGCTGATAGAGAAGCAAGGGGACTACAGTATAGTTTTTTCAGAGATTACTTTGTTTTACACCAGTCTGTCAGTAGATGGTGACAGAGTGAAGACATATGTTAAAAATATATTGTTAGAAAAGTTACAGACTGCACTACAAAGTTACATAGTGCAGATTTAATATGTTATGAAGTGTGATAACAGTTTAACTGTATTTGTATACTTTTAGGTCATTCTGCAAAATTTGGAAGCTATACAATGATGAACATGAGAACCAACACTGTCATTGATATTCAATTAGTTCAGGTGAGTACAAATTAATGTCTCTGTAGGGAGATTTAAAATGCATGGACTTGCATGTGGTAATGCTTTTTAACATACTGGTGTTCTTTCAGAGCAATGAAGTTGGTGGCAGCACTAATATGGAGAAGGAGGGTCTGAAGAGAAGCCTTGCACTATTGGAAGAGCACAAATTGACTATTGACTGCATAGTCACTGACAGACATCCACAGATTCAGAAATTTCTCAGAGAAAGCCAAATCAATCAGTTTTATGATGTCTGGCACATGGAGAAAGGTACATTGTTTTTATAACAATTCATATACATTGTGTAACCAGTTTAAAAATATGAAAAACAAAAAAACAGAACTGAAAATAAAAAAAAATTATAGATGAAGAGATCTATATAAAATAGTATTTTCTTATATAGGAATTTCGAAGAAGCTAGACAAGATAAGTAAGCAAAAAAAATTCGAGGAACTGAAGAAGTGGTTACCAGCCATTAAAAATCACATATACTGGACTGCAGCAACATCCCAAACCGGACCAGAGAGGGTGGCGAAATGGAACTCAATTCTAAACCATGTCCGGGATGTCCACGTCCATGAGGACCCTGCCTTCCCCACCTGTCTTCATCCAGTTCGAAAAAGCAAAGACAAGAAAAAATGGCTCACAGCAGGTATCTTTATCAAAAAAACTGAAAATGTAAAATTTTGAATTAAATTTTATCACAGTACTGCTATTATTTATTTCAGCAACTCCTACATTTTACCAGCTGGAGAAACTGATCAGTACAAAAAGGGTCCTAAATGATGTTTCCAAACTCAGCCCACACCACCAGACATCTGCATTGGAATCTTTTCACAGCGTGATCTTGAGATTTGCTCCTAAAAATGTGGTCTACCCTTTCCTTGGAATGCTTTGCAGGTAAATATTTTTATTTTTTTATATTTTACTCTGAATAAATTTTGTCACATTTTTGTTAATTTTGTTCTTATACAGACTCTACCTGGCAGCGCTTCATTTCAATGAAAATGCAGGACGAGAGCAGGCAACAACATCCTCAGGTGATCCGCGTTATCGGAGACATTTCCCCAAGTCCAAGAAGGGCGAGTGCAGAGTAAAGCCCATAAAAACAGAAGCAACGTTTGGTAAGGGTATAAAAATATTTTTATTTTAAAACTTGGCCACTTTTTATGAAATATATATATATTTTTTTAAATGACACAAAGTATGTACAAAATGAGTGAACTGACTGTTTTATTTATACACAGGTTATGTTGATGACTTGCTGTTTCTGATTATGGGACCAGTCTTTGAAAACCCAGAAACATATCGTGTAGAGATGCTCAAAATACAAGTCCCTCCAGAACTGTCTGCTGAGTACGAACATCCAGAAATGGAAGAGGTGATCAGTAAGTTCGTGTCACGTTTCAACCGAGCGGAGGCAGGCGGAAGCCAACATACTCTCCATGGCGGTCAGGATACTCCAGACGAATCCGCAGGACGACACACGAGGGGAGGACAACTCTGATCCTGCGCCCAAGATATCCAACACCAGCTGACAAAGCTTCTATATGCCATAAACCTGTAACGACTGACGGAAAAAAAATATTTTGTGTAATAAAAAGTGTATTTTGGAAAAATGTGGTGTTTTATTTGTTGCATTTTATAATACTATTATGCTAGACAATAATTGTTCTATGCCCATAAAAGTTGAGAAAGATTGAAATCTTTGTTGTGTAGAAAAAAGTAAAAAAATGTTGCCCTAGAGGCACTATTGAACCTTGAAAATAATCTAATTACTTCAACGGGATTTGCCTCATTTTTTATAAGAAATGCAATGTCATAAAACTTACTTTTCTATTCCTCTTACATTTAAGCCCCCATAATCTGCTCTCCATATGTTGAAGGCATTTTGTAGAGAATAGACATTCAGGCACACAGGGTCTAAACCAGGATGAAGAGTAATGCACGGAGGTGGTTCATCCAACTGCTGCAGTCGCCGTGTAACCTGTATTGAATATCATAATTTCAGTTTGTTAGAACTATTGTGTTGCTATTGTACTTAATGGTCATTAAATTATATAAATTTTGTATCAACGTTACCTGGTTAATCTCCAGACAGCATACATTTTCAACTTCAGTTGGCATGGTCCCACATTTACCACAAAAACACCTACATATAATAAAGGTGAGGTAAGTATTGTAAGTATTTGATGAGAAAAATAAGTTTCTTTGATAAATATTATTTTAAAGAAATATAATAAATTTGATATCAAAAATGGCATTTTCAATAGCAAATATGACTTTTTGCTATCCAGTATAATGTTAAATGTGATATTTAAAATAACTTATTTCATAACAAATATAAAAACTCGTTAGATAACAAATATACATTTATTTTTTAACATAAATGATAAATTTAAAAGGAAAATTAAAGTATTTTAGAGATAATCAAACGTAATATTACAAAAACAATTAAATGTAACCACACATAAAGTACCTCATTGTCAATTTATAAGCAACTGTATTGTTAGATAGCCAATATAACGTTGCAAATAAAATAATAGTGTCACACAAATAGCATTACAGTAATTTCGTTTTGCAATGTTGATAACATGAGTTTTTAGTCTAAACATGAATCACCATTCAGACAACGCTTGCTGCATCCTTAATGGTTGTGCAGGTTGATCCACGTCTTCAGCCTCTGGGTCTGACTCAGGGTCAAATATATACGGCTGTAAGACAGAGCTGCTAGCAGTAGCCATTTCTAAAGTTAAATGCTAACGTGAACCCTTTGGAGGGCGGAGTTTATGTAAATAGATTTTAGAAGGGCGTGCACTTCCGAGCTCATTATCATAAACAGCCTGTTTTGAACGGAAGTGAAATTTGGCAGAATTAGAAAGGGGATATTTGATTATCTAAGCATTATTTTGTGGATAAAATTGACTGAAAATGGTCTGGATAGCACACAGATACATCACAAAAAATTATATATCCTACATTTGGTCCCCTTAACTTTAGTATCTACAGGTAAATGTAAAGAACAGCATCTATTACCTCAGTGACAAAATATCTGATGAGGGAGATGCACATCGTTGGAAATATGAATGTTTTTCAGAACGTATGTTACAATAAACGTATAAAATAAAAAATAATTTAAAAGGGACTCGTTTTTTAAACCATAATTAATGTTGAATAATTACTAGATACATTAATTAACGTATTACTATTTCTGTGCTCTTTAGAATACTTAGATGGGTCCTTCATCCTCGAAAACTTCCTGCCGAAAACCGGAATTCCACTCACTTCCTGAACGTAAAAGCTAAAATAAATACTGCTGCAGACCTAAATTATAACCAGCAGTTTCTTGTTCATCACTCGAAATAACTTCAGCTTCCAAAACTGAAGACAAATCGCTCTAATCTTCACTTAAATTGATAAATTTGTCGGACTTTAGCTTGTCCGCCATTGTATTTTACAGGGGGCGTTCCAGCTCACATTCCTCTTCGTTGTATGCGGAAGTACCCGGATTTCCCGTGAAGAAACACTGTGCGAATTTTAAACTCACTTTGAAACAAATTTTCATTAATTTATCATTTTGTTTGCAAAAACGAACATAGTTGAATGATACAAGATATATATCTTGTGCCATTTTATGCAAAAGATAATGTCACAGACACTTTAAGCCTTGATTGTCCCACTCACTTCCTGAACGTAAAATAAAAGCTCTAATTCATTATTATTGTTTGCTTATTATTGTTGTTGATTTTAGTTTGATTATTTTTGTCCTAAAACTTCAGACAACTTTGGTCTCTTTACTCAGATGAATATTCATGTGTTATGATATAAAACTCCCTGTACCGTAATTAACGGATTCTACTTCAGTGACTGATTCTGATTATTAAATGGTGAATAAGTTGTTGTTGGTCAGTAGCTGGTGCCCCACTTTAATGAGAGCTAAAGTGAGTGAGTGGTGTGAGTGAGTGAGACAGGTCCCTCTTGTGAATGAGTCCCTGTGGCTCAACGAGGCTAGCCTGTATAAATAAAGGTTGAATGAAAAAGAAATAAAACAAATGTAGTGAAGGGGGTGGAGAAAGTGTCACCCTTCTTCCTCCATCTCTCTCCTTCATATTGCTACACCTCCGATCAAAACAATACAGGAAGAACGAACTGGCACTCGTTCTTAACAGCGCCTTGTTTTAGTATTTTTGTTGCATGCTTTTGTATTTCTTGTTGTTTTGGCAAGTCGAGACAGTTCTTCTCGTCCTCAGCATTTTAGTGTTGACCTTGTGTTGATCAAACCAAACCTGAACCTGACTTAACTTTGTTGGATTTATTACCTGGATTATTGAGCATGGACTTTGATGTTTTTAAAAATAAACTGTATTACATCCTCTAAACGCTCAGGGTAACGCCATCTGAATTACGTTCCCACTGACAACATTTAACCATTTTTTATGAAACCCCTCTGACTGTTATGATAACGGGTGTACCCAGATGAAAGGACTGAAGCGAACAAAGACCAGGACTCAGATGCAATTTACAGTGTGTATTTACAATGTGGCAATTAGGGAAAACGTCGGGAGGTGAGACTGGAAAACCAGGAGGGCAGAGGAGAGTTAGAGGTCTGGGGATGGTAATTCTGTAATTCTTACAAAATGGTTGGGGTCAGAGCAGGGAGGGCTGACCAAAGAGTTTCCAGAGCGAGGAAGATGTACGTCGAGAAAGTGGTCCAAAGGAAACAGGCCAGTGATGGAAGAGCAGCTGAGGAGGCGCAGGAGGATTTGGAGGCTCCCAGAGAAGTCAAGGCAGGATTAAACTCTCATGCGGACAAGGGCAGCTGTGGCTGAGTGGTTAGAGCAGTCATCCTCCAATGCAAGAATTGGGGGTTCAAATCCACCAGCAGTCACATGCCAAAGTGTCCCTGGGCAAGATACTGAACCCCTCATTGCCTCTGATATGTGTCCCATCAGTGTATGTGATAAAGAACTGATTAGTCTCTTTAGAATGATTTGTTCAATTATCTTTGTAGAGATCTAGTAGAGTGCTGTATGAATGGGTAAATGAGGGCACAGATTATAGTGTAAAGCGCTTTGAGTGTCTTTATGAGATATAAAGGCGTTGTATAAGTACAGTCCATTTACAAAACCAAAACTGGTTAGTAGCTTGGTTCACTCACAAAGGCGCTGCCTAGTAGTACTACCATTGGTAGGTAATGTCCCAGCGCCTGCTGAATGTTCTCTGTAACTTCTTATGATGATCTGCAGTGTTTTTGATTAGTCTTGAGTGGAGGGAGGAAGAAGACAGGGCAGAACTACAACCGCAAACTGTTCAAAATACAAAAACTGACTATGTTGTTGGAGGAAAAGGAGGTGGAGCTCCTGCAGGTAAGGGGCGTTCACTTGGGGACAAGTTGAGATTGCCCATTGGTCCAATGCTGACAAACCTGCGGGACTGATTGACAAGTGGCTGTTGAACATCCAAAATGTGCTAAAAAAGGGAAGATTATGTCTAATTTAAGAGTTATCATTTATTCCAAATTTATTCAATATTTTGGTGAATCTAAGGTTTGAGAACTGACCTTCCTTGCAAAATCCTAATGGTGGTTTCTTTATTTTTCAGGGTGCTGATTTAAAATTTAGGGGTGCTTGAGCACCCCCAAAGAGAGGCTAAAGTCCCCTCTGGATCAGAGCCAATTCCTGGTGTCCTTGCACAAGATGAAGAATGGTAAGGTAAAGAAGAAATAATTGTAAAGCTGTTGAGGAGCTGCAGCAGAAGCTTGCAGCCTGTTAGAAGTAGAAACCTTTGTGTTTGTTTTTTTAGGCTTATTGAATTTCCATCCCCACTGACCCCACATATGGTGAGTTAAAGTGAGTCGAGGGAATGTCAGATGTGTCATAATGTGTCAGTCTGGTTTCTTCCCTGTTTCCTCTGCGTCCAATGGACCTCTGTCTTCATCTACTGATGATGCTTTACGAGGAGAAGATGTGTTTCCATGACAACCTGGGGGAAGGGACTCCTTCCTGTCTCTCACTGACTTAAAGGTAGCTTCTGGATCATTCTTTGTTGTGAGCTTGGCATCCTCAGCATAGATGACCTTGTCAGCCATGTTTTGTCCCTGAAAAACTCTAATAAAGTCTGCTCACAGTTCACACTAACAGGGTAAGGTGCTGGTTCACCCACCCCCATTTCATTTTGTCTGAGGCATGATGTATGCCATAGTCGATTGTGACAAATCTAGGAGTGAAAATTGACCCCTGCCTGAAACTTGACTGTCACATCAACAGCATGGTTAAGTAAGTCCTCGTTCTTTCATCTGAGGCGCCTGTCAAAAATCAAGCCCCTCCTTTCTAGACGCCACTTAGAGACAGTAATCCACGCTTTTATTACTTCACGCCTGGATTATTGTAACTCTCTTCTGATCGGAGTTAGCCAGGCCTCGCTCTCACGGTTGCAGCTGGTACAAAATGCTGCTGCACGATTTTTGACTGGTACAGGCAGACGTGAGCACATCACTCCAGTTTTAATGTCCCTTCATTGGCTTCCTGTCCAGTTTCGAATCCATTTTAAAGTTTTATTGTTTGTTTTTAAGTCTTTGAACGGTTTTAGTCCCTCTTATCTGTCTGAACTGCTTCAACTTTATGTGCCATCACGTGCTCTTAGATCCGCTGACCAGATGCTTTTAGCAGTCCCGAAAACCTTTTATAAGACCAGAGGAGACAGAGCATTTTCAGCTCTGGCTCCTAAATTGTGGAACGAGCTGCCACTGAAGGTCAGGCAGGCCCCATCAATATCTGTTTTTAAAACTCGTTTAAAAACACATATGTTTTCATTGGCTTTTAAACCAGAGTGAGTTCACATCTCTGTTTTAATGTTGTATTATTTTACTTGTGATGTTCTGATTATTTATATGATTGTTTTTATTGTTTTGTGTTTTGTTTTTGTTTTGTACAGCACTTCGGACGGCTGATGCTGTATTTTTAAGTGCTTTATAAATAAACTGGTATGGTATGGTATGATGTGGGATGTTCTGATGTACCATGGAGCTGCAGCCAGAACTGCATCCCAGCTTTTCTTCATCTGCGCAGCACTGACATCATGAGGCTTAGAGCTGTAGTACAAGCATTAGACTGGAAGTTGGTTTCACAAGAGAAGAGCCTGATAACTGAAAGATCTTCCTTCCATTCTGCTTTAAGAAACTCTATGAACCACTAGTAAACCTGCAGTCTGAAAGTGAAGTGCTCTGTTAGGAAAATATGGAACAATAAGATCTCTAAAATAAGATTGAGCTACGTTGTTAAGAGCTTTGTAGGTTAGAAGTACTGTAAGATTTTGAATTCAATTCTGGACTTGACAGGGAGCCAATGGAGAGAAACTAAAACTGTAGATATATGATCTCTC
>JBBPBX010115682.1:0-10178 GCA_038048925.1 Garcialebias charrua | reverse complement strand
TGGACCAGCTCGACTTCCCGCGGTCGCCGCGAGAAGGGCGGAGCGGCGCTAAGGCATTCACACGTGCATTTTCGCAGGAAATGCGGTTTTTCTAGTTGTGTGAATGCCAACAAGGCATTCACACTATAGAGATTGTGTTTATATTTATTGTGTGAATGCCAACAAGGCATTCACACTATAGAGATTGTGTTTATATTTATTATTATTATTATTATTCTTATATGTTACTATCTTCCGTCCGTACGTTTTTTGGCGTCCTACTCCTCCTACAGTTTTCGTGCCATTTCAACATATCATATATCAAAATGTTCAGCTCGTTCAGGACAATCCAGCAATGACTTTTGGTAATGGTGCAACTTTAGCTTTTTGAGATATTTAGCCTTTTCGGCCATTTTTTTCCCATTGAAAATGAATGGAGCTAAAATGAAATGGCCTTTTGGGGGCTTTATCGTATCCTAAAACTCACCAAATTTGGCAGACTCATCATTCAGACATGGGGGAGTAAATATTTATCAAAACCTCGCATTTTCATATATGCTGAAGGGGCGTGGCCTGGCCTCAAAGTTAGGTATCTCGCCATGAAAAACGAAACACTAATAGCACCTACACGAAAACTGTCTAATACATCAAACCTTCAGTGATTGACCCACAACCGGTCCCCTACAATACTGAATGGTCAAATCATGACATTAATTAAGCCACGCCCCCTCACAACAGGAAGTGTACAGTTGTACATTGAAGGTCCCGATCGGACACCTGTTGCCTAATCAGCGTGACGGTCTGTCCAGTGACCGAAGACATGTTGCTGTAACAAGCTTTCCAACACTGACCGTTTTGGGTGGAGCATGTGGGCGTGGCGACGTGGCGAATCAGACGTAACGCCGTCACAAACGAAACACTAATAGCACCTACACGAAAACTGTCTAATACATCAAACCTTCAGTGATTGACCCACATCCGGTCCCTTGCAATACTGAATGGTCAAATCATGACATTAATTAAGCCACGCCCCCTCACAACAGGAAGTGTACAGTTGTACATTGAAGGTCCCGATCGGACACCTGTTACCTAATCAGCGTGACGGTCTTTCCAGTGACCGAAGACATGTTGCTGTAACAAGCTTTCCAACACTGACCGTTTTGGGTGGAGCATGTGGGCGTGGTTATGTGGCGAATCAGACGTAACGCCGTCACAATACGTTTGGCCTTTTGGGAGCTTTATCATATCCCAAAACTCACCAAATTTGGCAGACTCGTCAGGACTGGTGAAAAATTACATATTTTGGGGGCGTGGCCAAAATTGCAACAGAAACGGCTCAAGAGCGCCACCTAGAATATTTCAAATTACCCTCCGCATTGGCCTTAGTTTCACGTAGGATCATGAAATTTGGTACACTTGTCCAATTCATCAAGGCGCACAGAAAACCCTCTGGCACCAACGTTGTACGATGAAAGGAAAGGCGACCTTTTCGGCCATTTTTATCCCATTGAAAATGAATGGAGCTAAAATGAAATAGCATTTTGGGGGCTTTTTCATATCCCAAAACTCACCAAAATTGGCAGACTCGTCAGGACTGGTGAACGATTACATATTTTGGGGACGTGGCCAAAATTTCAAAAGAAACGGCTCAAGAGCGCCACCTAGAAAATTTCAAACTACCCTCCGCATTGGCCTTAGTTTCACGTAGGATCATGAAATTTGGTACACTTGTCCAATTCACCAAGACGCACAGAAAACCCACTGGCGTCAACGTTGTACGATAAATGGGAAGGCGGCCATTTTGGAATGTGGACCAAATTGGGTGCGTGCATTGGGTGCCAAACGGGTACGGGAAAGGCACGAGAGTGTTTCAGGGTGGACCAGCTGGACTTCCCGCGGTCGCCGCGAGAAGGGCGGAGCGGCGCTAAGGCATTCACACGTGCATTTTCGCAGGAAATGCGGTTTTTCTAGTTATTATTATTATTCTTATATGTTACTATCTTCCGTCCGTACGTTTTTTGGCGTCCTACTCCTCCTAGAGTATTTGTGCCATTTCAACGATTCATATATCAAAATGTTCAGCTCGCTCAGGACAATCCAGCTATGACTTTTGGTAATGCTGCAACTTTAGCTTTTTGAGATATCTAGCCTTTTCGGCCATTTTTTTCCCATTGAAAATGAATGGAGCTAAAATGAAATGGCCTTTTGGGGGCTTTATCATATCCTAAATCTCACCAAATTTGGCAGACTCATCATTCAGACATGGGGGAGTAATAAATGATCAACACCTCGCGTTTTCATATATGCTGAAGGGGCGTGGCCTGGCCTCAAGGTTAGGTATCTCGCCATGAAAAACGAAACACTAATAGCACCTACACGAAAACCGTCTAATACATCAAACCTTCAGTGATTGACCCACAACCGGTCCCCTACAATACTGAATGGTCAAATCATGACATTAATTAAGCCACGCCCCCTCACAACAGGAAGTGTACAGTTATACATTGAACGTCCCGATCGGACACCTGTTACCTAATCAGCGGGACGGTCTGTCCAGTGACCGAAGACATGTTGCTGTAACAAGCTTTCCAACACTGACCGTTTTGGGTGGAGCATGTGGGCGTGGCGATGTGGCGAATCAGCCGTCACGCCGTCACAAACGAAACACTAATAGCACCTACACGAAAACAGTCTAATACATCAAACCTTCAGTGATTGACCCACATCCGGTCCCCTGCAATACTGAATGGTCAAATCATGACAATAATTAAGCCACGCCCCCTCACAACAGGAAGTGTACAGTTGTACATTGAACGTCCCGATCGGACACCTGTTACCTAATCAGCGTGACGGTCTGTCCAGTGACCGAAGACATGTTGCTGTAACAAGCTTTCCAACACTGACCGTTTTGGGTGGAGCATGTGGGCGTGGCGATGTGGCGAATCAGCCGTCACGCCGTCACAAACGAAACACTAATAGCACCTACACGAAAACAGTCTAATACATCAAACCTTCAGTGATTGACCCACATCCGGTCCCCTGCAATACTGAATGGTCAAATCATGACAATAATTAAGCCACGCCCCCTCACAACAGGAAGTGTACAGTTGTACATTGAACATCCCGATCGGACACCTGTTACCTAATCAGCGTGACGGTCTGTCCAGTGACCGAAGACATGTTGCTGTAACAAGCTTTCCAACACTGACCGTTTTGGGTGGAGCATGTGGGCGTGGCGATGTGGCGAATCAGACGTAACGCCGTCACAATACGTTTGGCCTTTTGGGGGCTTTATCATATCCCAAAACTCACCAAATTTGGCAGACTCGTCAGGACTGGTGAAAATATACATATTTTGGGGGCGTGGCCAAAATTGCAAAAGAAATGGCTCAAGAGCGCCACCTAGAATATTTCAAACTACCCTCCGCATTGGCCTTAGTTTCACGTAGGATCATGAAATTTGGTACACTTCCCCGATTCACTAAGACGCACAGAAAACCCTCTGGCGTCAACGTTGTACGATAAATGGGAAGGCGGCCATTTTGGAATGTGGACCAAATTGGGTGCGTGCATTGGGTGCCGAACGGGTACGGGAAAGGCACGAGATTGTTTCAGGGTGGACTAGCTGGACTTCCCGCGGTCGCCACGAGAAAGGCGGAGCGGCGCTAAGGCATTCACACGTGCATTTTCGCAGGAAATGCGGTTTTTCTAGTTATAGTTACTATCTTCCGTCCGTACGTTTTTTGGCACGCTACTCCTCCTAGAGTATTTGTGCCATTTCAACGATTCATATATCAAAATGTTCAGCTCGTTCAGGACAATCCAGCTATGACTTTTGGTAATGCTGCAAGTTGCGCTTTTTGAAATATTAAGCCTTTTCGGCCATTTTTTTCCCATTGAAAATGAATGGAGCTAAAATGAAATGGTCTTTTGGGGGCTTTATCATACCCTAAAACTCACCAAATTTGGCAGACTCATCACTCAGACATGCAGGAGTAACAAATGATCAAAACCTCGCATTTTCATATATGCTGAAGGGGCGTGGCCTGGCCTCAAAGTTAGGCATCTCGCCATGAAAAACGAAACACTAATAGCACCTACACGAAAACCGTCTAATACATCAAACCTTCAGTGATTGACCCACAACCACTCCCCTGCAATACTGAATGGTCAAATCATGACATTAATTAAGCCACGCCCCCTCACAACAGGAAGTGTACAGTTATACATTGAACGTCCCGATCGGACACCTGTTACCTAATCAGCGGGACGGTCTGTCCAGTGACCGAAGACATGTTGCTGTAACAAGCTTTCCAACACTGACCGTTTTGGGTGGAGCATGTGGGCGTGGCGATGTGGCGAATCAGCCGTCACGCCGTCACAAACGAAACACTAATAGCACCTACACGAAAACAGTCTAATACATCAAACCTTCAGTGATTGACCCACATCCGGTCCCCTGCAATACTGAATGGTCAAATCATGACAATAATTAAGCCACGCCCCCTCACAACAGGAAGTGTACAGTTGTACATTGAACATCCCGATCGGACACCTGTTACCTAATCAGCGTGACGGTCTGTCCAGTGACCGAAGACATGTTGCTGTAACAAGCTTTCCACGACTGGTTGTTTTGGGTGGAGCATGTGGGCGTGGCGATGTGGCGAATCAGACGTAACGCCGTCACAATACGTTTGGCCTTTTGGGAGCTTTATCATATCCCAAAACTCACCAAATTTGGCAGACTCGTCAGGACTGGTGAAAAATTACATATTTTGGGGGCGTGGCCAAAATTTCAAAAGAAACGGCTCAAGAGCGCCACCTAGAAAATTTCAAACTACCCTCCGCATTGGCCTTAGTTTCACGTAGGATCATGAAATTTGGTACACTTGTCCAATTCACCAAGACGCACAGAAAACCCTCTGGCATCAACGTTGTACGATAAATGGGAAGGCGGCCATTTTGGAATGTGGACCAAATTGGGTGCGTGCATTGGGTGCCGAAAGGGTACGGGAAAGGCACGAGAGTGTTTCAGGGTGGACCAGCTCGACTTCCCGCGGTCGCCGCGAGAAGGGCGGAGCGGCGCTAAGGCATTCACACGTGCATTTTCGCAGGAAATGCGGTTTTTCTAGTTGTGTGAATGCCAACAAGGCATTCACACTATAGAGATTGTGTTTATATTTATTATTCTCGCATGTTACTATCTTCCGTCCGTACGTTTTTTGGCACGCTACTCCTCCTAGAGTGTTTGTGCCATTTCAACGATTCATATATCAAAATGTTCAGCTCGCTCAGGACAATCCAGCTATGACTTTTGGTAATGCTGCAACTTTAGCTTTTTGAGATATCTAGCCTTTTCGGCCATTTTTTCCCCATTGGAAATGAATGGAGCTAAAATGAAATGGCCTTTTGGGGGCTTTATCATATCCTAAATCTCACCAAATTTGGCAGACTCATCACTTAGACATGGGGGAGTAATAAATGATCAACACCTCGCGTTTTCATATATGCTGAAGGGGCGTGGCCTGGCCTCAAGGTTAGGCATCTCGCCATGAAAAACGAAACACTAATAGCACCTACACGAAAACCGTCTAATACATCAAACCTTCAGTGATTGACCCACAACCGGTCCCCTACAATACTGAATGGTCAAATCATGACATTAATTAAGCCACGCCCCCTCACAACAGGAAGTGTACAGTTATACATTGAACGTCCCGATCGGACACCTGTTACCTAATCAGCGGGACGGTCTGTCCAGTGACCGAAGACATGTTGCTGTAACAAGCTTTCCAACACTGACCGTTTTGGGTGGAGCATGTGGGCGTGGCGATGTGGCGAATCAGCCGTCACGCCGTCACAAACGAAACACTAATAGCACCTACACGAAAACAGTCTAATACATCAAACCTTCAGTGATTGACCCACATCCGGTCCCCTGCAATACTGAATGGTCAAATCATGACAATAATTAAGCCACGCCCCCTCACAACAGGAAGTGTACAGTTGTACATTGAACGTCCCGATCGGACACCTGTTACCTAATCAGCGTGACGGTCTGTCCAGTGACCGAAGACATGTTGCTGTAACAAGCTTTCCACGACTGGTTGTTTTGGGTGGAGCATGTGGGCGTGGCGATGTGGCGAATCAGACGTAACGCCGTCACAATACGTTTGGCCTTTTGGGAGCTTTATCATATCCCAAAACTCACCAAATTTGGCAGACTCGTCAGGACTGGTGAAAAATTACATATTTTGGGGGCGTGGCCAAAATTGCAACAGAAAGGGCTCAAGAGCGCCACCTAGAATATTTCAAACTACCCTCCGCATTGGCCTTAGTTTCACGTAGGATCATGAAATTTGGTACACCTCCCCGATTCACCAAGGCGCACAGAAAACCCTCTGGCACCAACGTTGTACGATGAAAGGAAAGGCGACCTTTTCGGCCATTTTTATCCCATTGAAAATGAATGGAGCTAAAATGAAATAGCATTTTGGGGGCTTTTTCATATCCCAAAACTCACCAAAATTGGCAGACTCATCAGGACTGGTGAACAATTACATATTTTGGGGGCGTGACCAAAATTTCAAAAGAAACGGCTCAAGAGCGCCACCTAGAAAATTTCAAACTACCCTCCGCATTGGCCTTAGTTTCACGTAGGATCATGAAATTTGGTACACTTGTCCAATTCACCAAGACGCACAGAAAACCCTCTGGCGTCAACGTTGTACGATAAATGGGAAGGCGGCCATTTTGGAATGTGGACCAAATTGAGTGCACGCACTGGGTGCCGAACGGGTACGGGAAAGGCACGAGAGTGTTTCGGGGTGGACCAGCTCGACTTCCCGCGGTCGCCGCGAGAAGGGCGGAGCGGCGCTAAGGCATTCACACGTGCATTTTCGTAGGAAATGCGGTTTTTCTAGTTATAGTTACTATCTTCCGTCCGTACGTTTTTTGGCACGCTACTCCTCCTAGAGTATTTGTGCCATTTCAACGATTCATATATCAAAATGTTCAGCTCGTTCAGGACAATCCAGCTATGACTTTTGGTAATGCTGCAAGTTGCGCTTTTTGAAATATTAAGCCTTTTCGGCCATTTTTTTCCCATTGAAAATGAATGGAGCTAAAATGAAATGGTCTTTTGGGGGCTTTATCATACCCTAAAACTCACCAAATTTGGCAGACTCATCACTCAGACATGCAGGAGTAACAAATGATCAAAACCTCGCATTTTCATATATGCTGAAGGGGCGTGGCCTGGCCTCAAAGTTAGGCATCTCGCCATGAAAAACGAAACACTAATAGCACCTACACGAAAACCGTCTAATACATCAAACCTTCAGTGATTGACCCACAACCACTCCCCTGCAATACTGAATGGTCAAATCATGACATTAATTAAGCCACGCCCCCTCACAACAGGAAGTGTACAGTTATACATTGAACGTCCCGATCGGACACCTGTTACCTAATCAGCGTGACGGTCTGTCCAGTGACCGAAGACATGTTGCTGTAACAAGCTTTCCACGACTGGTTGTTTTGGGTGGAGCATGTGGGCGTGGCGATGTGGCGAATCAGACGTAACGCCGTCACAATACGTTTGGCCTTTTGGGAGCTTTATCATATCCCAAAACTCACCAAATTTGGCAGACTCGTCAGGACTGGTGAAAAATTACATATTTTGGGGGCGTGGCCAAAATTGCAACAGAAAGGGCTCAAGAGCGCCACCTAGAATATTTCAAATTACCCTCCGCATTGGCCTTAGTTTCACGTAGGATCATGAAATTTGGTACACTTGTCCAATTCACCAAGACGCACAGAAAACCCTCTGGCGTCAACGTTGTACGATAAATGGGAAGGCGGCCATTTTGGAATGTGGACCAAATTGAGTGCACGCACTGGGTGCCGAACGGGTACGGGAAAGGCACGAGAGTGTTTCGGGGTGGACCAGCTCGACTTCCCGCGGTCGCCGCGAGAAGGGCGGAGCGGCGCTAAGGCATTCACACGTGCATTTTCGCAGGAAATGCGGTTTTTCTAGTTATGGTTAAGTTTTAGTCCCGAGGCTTTAGTAAATGAGTCAAATAGTTCAAGAATTTTGGGGAGCTTTTTCAAGCTTTCAAGAAAGATGGTAGTGTCATCGGCAAGTTGACTGATAATAATCTGTTCATCAAAAACATTTAGTTTGGGAATATCTGAATTTTTTATATGGATTGCAAGAGTTTCTGCAGCTAATATAAATAAGAGGAGATATTACAGCCCACTCCTCTGTTGATACTAAATCTTGGGGATGATCCACTAGGGAGCGCTACAGAGCTGGTTGTGTCATTATAGAAAGATTTAATTATGTTACAGAATTTGGGACCAAATCCAAATAATTCTAAAACTTTGAACAAAAATTGATAATAATAATATCCATCCATCCATCCATCCATCTTCTTCCGCTTATCCGGGGTCGGGTCGCGGGGGTAGCAGCCTAAGTAGGGAGGCCCAGACTTCCCTCTCCCCAGCCACTTGGAGCAGCTCCTCTGGGGGAATCCCAAGGCGTTCCCAGGCCAGCCGAGAAACATAGTCCCTCCAGCGTGTCCTGGGTCTTCCTCTGGGTCTCCTCCCGGTGGGACATGCCCGGAACACCTCACCAGGGAGGCGTCCAGGAGGCATCCTAACCAGATGCCCGAGCCACCTCAACTGGCTCCTCTCGATGTGGAGAAGCAGCGGCTCTACTCCGAGTCCCTCCCGGATGACTGAGCTTCTCACCCTATCTCTAAGGGAGAGTCCAGACACCCTGCGGAGAAAACTCATTTCAGCCGCTTGTATCCGAGATCTCGTTCTTTCGGTCATAACCCAAAGCTCATGACCATAGATGAGGGTGGGAACGTAGATCGATCGGTAAATTGAGAGCTTTGCCTTTCGACTCAGCTCTCTCTTCACCACGACAGACCGGTACAGCGCCCGCTTCACTGCGGACGCTGCACCTATCCGCCTATCGATCTCACGCTCCAGTTTTCCCTCATTCGTGAACAAGATCCCGAGATACTTAAACTCCTCCACTTGGGGCAGGACCTCCTCCCCGACCCGGAGAGGGCATGCTACCCTTTTCCGGCTCAAGACCATGGCCTCGGATTTGGAGGAACTGATCCTCATCCCGGCCGCATCACACTCGGCTGCAAACCGCTCCAGTGAAAGTTGTAAATCACGAACTGATGAAGCCAGTAGGACCACATCATCTGCAAAAAACAGAGAAGCGATTCTAAGGTCACCAAAACGGATCCTCTCAACACCTTGGCTGCGCCTAGAAATTCTGTCCATAAAAGTTATGAACAGAATCGGTGACAAAGGGCAACCTTGGCGGAGTCCAACTCTCACCGGAAACGAGCCTGACTTACTGCCGGCAATGCGGACCAAGCTCTGACACCGGTCGTACAGGGACCTAACAGCCCTTATCAAAGGGCCTGGTACCCCATACTCCCGGAGTACCCCCCACAGAACCCCCCGAGGGACGCGGTCGAATGCCTTTTCCAAGTCCACAAAGCACATGTAAACTGGTTGGGCAAACTCCCACGCACCCTCCAGGACCCTGCTGAGGGTGTAGAGCTGGTCCAGTGTTCCACGACCAGGACGAAAACCACACTGCTCCTCCTGAATCCGAGGTTCGACTATCCGACGGACCCTCCTCTCCAGAACCCCTGAATAGACCTTACCAGGGAGGCTTAAGAGTGTGATCCCCCTATAGTTGGAACACACCCTACGGTCCCCCTTTTTGAATAGGGGAACCACCACCCCAGTCTGCCAATCCAAGGGAACTGCCCCCGATGTCCACGCGATATTGCAGAGTCGCGTAAGCCAACACAACCCTACAACATCCAGAGCCCTAAGGAACTCCGGGCGAATCTCATCCACCCCCGGAGCCTTGCCACCGCGGAGCTTTTTAACCACCTCGGCGACCTCAGCACCAGAGATCGGAGAACCCGACCCAAAGTCCCCAGGCTCTGCTTCCTCAGTGGAAGACGTGCCAGTAGGATTGAGGAGGTCTTCGAAGTATTCCGCCCACCGACTCACAACATCCCGAGTTGAGGTCAGCAGCACGCCACCTCCACCATAAATGGTGTTGGTCTCGTACCTCTTTCCCCCCCTGAGACGCCGGATGGTGGACCAGAATCGCCTCGAAGCCGTACGGAAGTCATTCTCCATGGCCTCTCCGA
>JBBPBX010115681.1:0-10178 GCA_038048925.1 Garcialebias charrua | reverse complement strand
ACAACACAAAGATTTTAACACTGGACTCTGTGTCATCAAACGGGTTATTCACTAAACTCTCGGTCATGTGCTCATTCAGTTTGCACTACTTCTCATATTTGCACTAATGTTTGTATTACATTACTGCCTATAGTCATACTACTGTTTACATTCACTGTTTACATTTATTAATACTGTTTACATTTATTACTACTGTTTACATTTATTACTACTGTTTACATTTATTACTACTGTTTACATTTACACTACTTTTATATCTACACTACTGCTGATACATATACAGTATTCTCTGACTAGCCTTATTTAAGGATGCCCAATGTGCCTTATGTGCCTTACTGCATATGCCACTTTGCCTCTATACCAACATCAACTACCTCATACATATACTGTGTACATTAACTCATATGCTGCTTTGCCACTCTTTGCAAATGTCAATGCTAGAACCTTCAGTTTATTTTATAGATATACTTTTTATACTTTTTTATACTACTATGCAAAAACTCAGGACAGTATTACACTTTTATTATTTCATTTTATGCTTATGTTCATTAAATGTTTAGTGTTTTAGTGTTGGTGTAAATTTTCATACTTTTATACTACTATGCAAAAACTCAGGACAGTGTTACACTTTTACTATTTTATGCTTATGTTTATTAAATGTTTCAGTGTTTTAGTGTTTAAATGGTTACTGTTGCACCGAGGGACTGAGAGAAACACAATTTCAATCCTGTGTATGTCCTGTACATATTGTAGTTCTGACAATAAAGTTGACTTTGACTTTTTGACTTTGACATATGATTTAATGGTAGTTTCAGTAAAAGAAAATTCAATCAAGCTTTGGTTTTGAAATGCGTACCAATAAGAAACGAGTTTATCCGATAGCTATGGGGACAAATAAAACTGAGGAATGTGATTCAGGGTATAAAATACAATAAAAGTACACACAGCTAGCTACCAGTACCGGTAGTTAATGCTTTAACCATTAAGAGTAGCAGGTGCTGGGACATTTGGCCCTCACAACTACAAGTATTGTTAACCTTTAAACCTTTTAAATACTCAACCAAAAAACTAGTTCAAACAATCAAGAGAACTAAAACCATTATGCAAACTTTCCCATACAACTACGATGCACATTCCTACATAGCAGTAGACATGTTTTAATTTACAACACACTACGGTAAGTAAATAACAGCAGCTGATTTAGAAGCTGATGTTAGTGACAAAAAGTAATACATTTACAAAAGAAAAATACAGTCGCACTTCTACTAGAACTGAATTATCTACTAAATGACCAAAGTAAAAAATAAAATACAACGACGACGACGACGACGACGACGACGACGACGACGACGACAACAACAACAATAGTGAAAAAAAAATCTTTATAGCTGAAAAATGTTACTTAATGCAGATGTGGGCAACTTACACACCTTGGGGTGTCTATGAGTGCACACCTATTTCCCCAGCTCCCCGGGCGCTTTCTATGGCTGCTCACTGCACCACCTGGTGGTGGTTGGGTTAAATGCAGAGACGAATTTCGTCTTGTATGGGAAACATACACAGATGACAAAAATGTGACATTTAAGGCCTGACAGCCAAAATTGGCCTTTGGACAATCTCCATCAGGCCCCCAATATCCTTAGTTAAAAAAAAATAATAATAATAATTTTTTAATAAAGATGGATTAAAAAAATAATAATAATAATTTTTTAATAAAGATGGATTAAAAAAAAGTATTAAATGTATCAATGAGACTTAAAGAAATTTAAATTAAACATCTTACGCAAAACAAAACAAACACTTATTTTTAAAAGTCATTGTGTTTCCAGAACTAGACTTAGACTAAAGCCCCTTTCATAAAATGGCTCAATCCGGCTCTGATGCGTGTTCAGTCCTCCAACGAGCATTCAGAAAAAACACGAACGCGGATTGCCGAGTTAATTTTACTCGCCTCTGATGCGCCGCTGATCCGCGAGCAGAGGTAGTATCAGATCCGGACCCGAGCCGGGCAGACCCACTTGTGAACAGAAACCCGTGGATCCGCGCACAGAATACAGATGACATCAGTGTGCGACTGCAGGATTAATCAACAGGCAGATTTATTACTGAGGAAATCACTCTTTTTTTCCCTCTCTCCGTCTCTCTCTCTCTCGCAGCTGAGACAAACACACACACACACACACACACACACACAGCGGAGACACACGTGTGTGTGCGCGCACGCGCTGGAGGGACACAGCTCCGCTGTGTGTGTGTGCGTGCACTGATCGAGGGACACAGCTCCGCTGTGTGTGTGTCCGCTGCGAGTGACATCTGCTCCCTCCAGCGCGCGCGCACAGGGGGAGGGAGACATCAGGGAGACGTCAGGGAGTTGTACATTTATTACTGAGGAAATATTAAAAATGACACAACACGACTACTTGTAAAAGGTAGTTTCGCTTTTTTTTCCCTCTCTCTGAGCAGCGTAGGTGGTGCTACTGTCTGTGCGCGCGCGCTGACGTGCAGCCAGCTGCAGGCTACATTTATTACTGAGGATATATTAAAAATGACACGACAACTTGTACACGTCGGACGTCTGTCCCACAATAAATACGTCGCGATCCAGTTCAACTCAGCTCCACGCCTCTTTTGGAGCCACGCTCCGGCTTCATTTCTGAACACGTTTTTGTGAGCGGGACCTACCCGCATTCACCTGTTGTCTTATGAATGACCCGAGGAGGGTTAAAGCCGGACTGGTCTGTGCGGGAATAGTGCGTGTTTGACTTATGAAAGGGGCTTTAAAGACTTAGAACTTGGGGTGCACCAGTTGCAGTTTTCTGGCCCATCACTGATCTCTAAAAAGTCTGACCTGCTGATTTCGATTTTGGCCGATACCGATTTTGTTTTAAAGCGACACTGTCAGGTGTTATAAGGTCATAACAACGCACCTTCAATTTTCCAATCATTTTATTGAAAAACAGCCTTGAACAATATCCTAGAAACAAAACAAACTTGTTTTAACTGGTCATGAGGTAGTGCTCTGAAATATAAATGAAGATCAGACAACTTTTGTTAAAACTACAAAAAAAAAAAAACTGTAAAATCGGTTTCTCATATAAATATCAGCCGATCTCCGAAAATTAAGAAAATCGGGACCCCTACGTAGAAACACAATTTTTTTATTTTTGCATATTTCTGCTAACATGTACATGTTAAGCTAACCTTTAATATATTGTCACAAGAACAAGTTTACAGAATATCTTATATTCCTAAAGGACTTTCAAAAGACATGTTTTATAAAGCATGCTAACTATGTTACAATAAGAAAAAGGTATTCTAGATTGTCTGTCATAAATAAAATGTATTTTCCAATTCTCTATGCCCTTTGATTGCTTTAAATGTCTTGATGTGGCCCTTTGAAAAAAGAATGTTGTCCACCTCTGACCTAATGGCTCTGCATTACCTGCCATCTGTACCTTAGGGTTTGCGCTCCCACCCAGACATTCTCACCTTGTCTGTAGTCTGGATCAGAGGTCACTGAGGGGCTTTCACTGGATGAGCTGTAATCACTGTGGTACCTTTGGTAAGTGTGGAGAGGGTCTGAAAGCGGAGAACACTTATCAGGGGAATACATCAAAATAACTTGTAGCACACAAATCATACAATATCAGGAAAAAATATTATTGTCATGCATTATATACAACTTAATACTGTACATGGGCGTGTTGGTTGTTTAGTTTTTGAAATGTTGTGGTGAGACTCTTTGATTTTCAGCATCTCTCACACAAACACACGCAAACACGACTTTGACGACACAAGAACTGATGAGCCACGGTTTTCTTTTCTCCACAAAACATATCAGAAACAAATTTACACTTTAACACTAAGCCAGTAGATTTAGCAACAAAAACAGACATTAGTCATGCTGTTGGTACACACTAGTAATGAAAGGGCATGTACAATGACACAGGAAGGCAGATTTACTAAAAGTGTGCAGGCATGTCTCAGTCAGGATTTTTGTTGTTGTTGTTGAGGGCTTCTTTTGTTGAGCTTGACTGGAAGAACCAGAACAAGCACAGACCAGTTCAACATCATTCAATTCCATAAATCATTGCTTTCTGTACTCAGTGATGAACTAGATTTGGTGGCAAGAAGAAAATATACCGTAAATCTCAACCTTGTTTAAAGTGTCACATGCGTTTAAGGAGCCCAACTTGAAAGTCTTGCTTTTGAGCATCAACCATAAACTTGCAAGAACCACATTTTTTCAGTCACTGCTCAGGAATTTTAGTTACAGTTTCACAATAAAATAGACAAGACACTCTTTGTAATGATTGTCTTCAGTAAAAGCTTTTTAGACCAGCAGCAACTGCATTGTTACTCTCAGGAGAAAGGACTGGTCGGATTGTTGTTCAAAACTAGTTTTTCTATCTTCCACTGAGGTGTTATGAAGTTTCACACACAATGACCCCGTTAATTAAAAGGTACACAAATAGTTTTTAAGGGTACTTTACAACAAAATAACCAATGCAGTTAGAAAGGCTCAAACATTTGCATACAACACACAGACATGCAGTTTCTCACGCATGCAGTCACTTGCCCACCACTGATACAACCTGATACTGTGCAGACCTTGAAAATCCTGGGTGAAGGTATGAATATAATTAAGGAGGGTAAAACAATACAGCTCTAATCTTAAAAAAAGTTGGGGTGCTGTGTAAAATGTAAATAAAAACATAAAGCAATTGTTTGCAAATCTCAAACCCATTATTTATTAAGAATGAGACTTGGCAAATACAGTATGTCAAAAGTTCAAACTTATAAATTGTACCCATTTAGGAGAAAAATATAGTTATTTTTTTAATGGCAGCATTATGTCCCAAAAAGTTGGGAATGGGTGCAACAAATGGCTGCAAAAGTAGGTGGTACAAACAAGAAACAGAGGGGCATTTTGCAACAAATTGGGTCAACTGTCAACAAAGGACAGAGCAACCAAGAAGAATCTGTCCAGATGACCTGTCTTAACTTTTTTGGATTTATTTACCTGGATGATTGATGCTTCAGGACATTTTGAACCACTTTGGCCAGGTTTGCCTCAGGCTGGTTCTGTGAATAGCAAGCGGCCATCAGGACACTAATGATCGATTGTTAGGTTACTGGCAAGCTGGTTCTGGAGGTCCCCAGTAAACTGGAGGTCCCCAGTAAACTTTGAGAACTGCTATTTATAGCACTGAGTTTTGGCATGGCCTCAGACTGATCAAGTTTACTGGATGAAAGATGAAACGTTTCAACCAAGAATAATCCATCCAGATGACCTGACTTAACTTTTTCAAATTTATTTACCTGGATGATTGATGCACCAGGACATTTTGAATCACTTTGGCCAGGTTTGCCTCAAGCTGGTTCTGTGAATAGCTAGTGGCCATCAGGACACCAACAACCGATTGTTAGACCGATGGTCTTCCTTTTACCTGTGAAAAGCTGGTTCTGGAGCATACCTGTCAAGTTTTGGATTTAAAAATAAGGGAAATTTTCTGCCGGGTACGCCGAGCCATCCCACAGTAGCCCAACCAAAGTCCAGGACCCCTTACATTTTAATACAGGTTAACAAGAAATCTAAAATAACTACCTATCAGCCTCTTTCAAACCAGTTATGTGATTACAATCTGATAGGCCTACCTTTGTGATTGACGGATTTTTCATGCTGACGGACATCGTTCCTTCCCCCATGAGAGACACTAAAGTCGCAGTTACAAATCTTAAAAAACCCGTAATTGTGCCCCACCCTACTCTTCTTTAGGAAAGTAAATTCGCTGTCCCATTTTTCAAGATATTTACACAAAGTCTTAACTTTTTTGGCAGGGACGCCTTTTCTTGTTACATCTCGTTACATCCATCTCTGTGTTTTTCCGGGTTTGTTCCCGCTGGCTGCCAGCCCTAACATCGCGAGAACTGCCACCGAGGCTACTGCAGGTGGCAGTTCTCGCGAGGCTAGTGACAGAGGCACTGGAATGTTTTTTTTTTTTTTTTTAAATAATATTATAATACGGGAGATTTCCGGGAAAATAATAATTCGGGATGACGACGGGAAAGAGGGGTAAAATACGGTAGTTTCCCAGCCAAAACGGGAGACTTGACAGATATGTTCTGGAGTTCCCAAGCAAACTGTTTATAGGACTGAGTTTTGGCATGGCCTCAGACTGATGAAGTCTTTTGGATGAAAGACGAAACGATTCAGCCAAGAAGAATCCATCTAGATGACCTGACTTTACTTTTTGGGATTTATTTACTTGGATAATTGAGCATGCATCAGGATATAAAAGGAGTGTTTTAGAGGCTGAATCTCTGAAGTAAAGATGGGAAGAGATTCACCTGTGTGCAAAAAAATTGTTTAAAATAGGGATGCACGATACAGGTAGTCCCCGACTTACGAGCGCTCTAACTTACGAGGATCCAGACTTACGAGCTGGCAAATTTTTGGAAAAAACACAAAAAATACTGAGTTTTTCTGTGTTTTTTCACCACAGTTCGTTAGCTAAACATGTGGACACACGTTTCAGATCATTTTTATGCACTCATAAGCAGTTTTTCGATGAAAAACGAGTGTTTGTAGTCGCGCTAGCAAAACCGTTCCAACTTACGAGCAAAATTCCGGACTTACGAGACACGTGGCGGCCGTTCCAAATTACGAGATTTCCGTGTTACGAGCGCCTCGTTGTAACGGAACTCGCTCGTAAGTCGGGGACTACCTGTATTGGATTTTTGGCCGATATCCGATATGCTGATATGTTAAAACTTATTTGGCCAATACTGATATTTTTAATATACTGTACTTTCCTTTGTCAGAACATAGCTCTCTTATTTAGGCTTATTAGCTATAAAAGTTGTGTAACAGCTGTAAGAGCTGGTGACATATACAGTATTCAGTAATAGCCATATGATATGTACAGGTAACCTATATTAAATGAAAAGTGTTAAATGTTATTTATTAGCATTAGTCACCTGCAATGCTGTCTCACTTGTGGAGGCTTGTTCCAGGTTCCTAGCTGCTGTGTGGGATCCTCTGCACTCTTGTGCATGAAGGACAGCCTTTTTAAGTTCAAAGTTTTTGTCTATCCATCATAAGTGCTAATGGGGCTAACATGACGTTCAAATGTCTGTGGTAAAACTCACCCAAGTGATATCGGATATTAGCTTCTCAATGATGTCGGATATGATGACTTGTAACTCGGGTAAGGTTACGTCGGAAAAATATCTCCAACTGGAGATGATGTAGCGAGGCTCAACGTGGTCCAAAAATATTCGAAATCCAATATCCTCGACGAAAAAAAAACTTCCACACCTCCAACATTTTGACCTTCTCTCCGCCGGGATCAGATCAGGTAGGCGTGCATGATGTCATCACATTGTGCTGGCACTGCAGTATCCTGGTCACTGGGTTGTCATACAAAAACAGCGCCTTTTATATATGCGAGTTATTTTGATGGAATGGCCGATGTCTGATATTTAACTTTAACGCCAATATCGGCAGATATCGATACCATGCCGATATATTGTGCATCCCTAGTTTAAAAGTTGTGAAACTTTTGAATTTTTGAATTAAAAAAATTAGAAAGCCTTCGAACATCTCATCACCTGCAATTCACAATACAGTATTAACAAAACATCTGGAGACATGTCTGTGTGCAAAGGACAAGAATGAAAGTCAATACTGGATGCTCCAGCATTAAAACTGAACGTATTCTGTTACAAACATCACTAAACAGACTCTGGAACACTTCCACCAAACAATATCTGTAAATGCAGTTCACTGTGACATCAACGAATGCTGGACAAAGCTCCTTCACGCAAAGAAGCCGTTGGTGAAATCCTCCAAAAACATTCCCATCTTCTCTGGGCCAAAGCTTATTTAAAATAGGCTGTAGCAAAAGGAAAAACTGATCTGTGCTCAGACCAACTGAAATTTGAGATTGTTTTTCAAATCACAGATGCCTTGTCCACCGTATTAAAATATGAGTGGGACCATGGGCCTGTTACCAGTGCACAGTTCAAAAGTCTACTTCTCTGATGGTATGGGGGTTCATTAGTGTCAATGGCATGCATGGCTTACAAATCTATTAAGGCACCATCAATGCAGAAATATTTATACAGGCTTTAGAACAACATATGCTACCATCTAGAGGACGTCTTTCAGGGAAAGCCTTGCACATTTCAGCAAACCAATGCTAAAACACAAACTGCATCCATTACAACAGCAATGCTTTATAGAAGGCGTCCGTGTGCTGAACTGATCTGCTTACAGTCCAGACTTCTCAGCAATGAAAACATTTGTTGCATCATGAAATAGACATCTGGCCAAGAAAACTGAACAGGAATGTCAAGCAGCTGAAAAACCTACATCAGACAAAAATGTCTGAATTTTTAGCTTTTGATGTATTTCAAGTAAACTCTAGCATTTTAAGCAGCTTTTATCAAAATCATTCACCAATCAGCATTCACACTACATTTTTGCAGGAAATGCAATTTCTCTAGTATAATAATTCACATTTCCGGTGTTCTTTTGTGGGGGAAAAAAATGGTGTTATGAGATTTGTAAACAACTGCTTTCTGGATTTATTTACATTTTACACAACCCCCCAACTTTGTCAGAATTGGGGATCCAGAAAAGCAAAATTAATTAGAAAATAACATTTTACTTTTCTTTTTGTATACAAACAAAGGGATGGAAAACTCAAACTTCAGCATACAAGATATTTTTTTCTGAAAGTGGAAAAAGAAAGAAAGAGAAACTGGGTTTTCATCTGATTACTGTATAGGGATGAGACAAGACTCGGTCCTAGATGACTCACCAATCTCTTGGAACCAGTGTTCCTCAGCAATTAACGGTTTCACTCAAACTATTAGACTTGGACTGTAGAGAAAACGGGAGTTTCTGAGAATAATTATACACACCGTCTACAGCAGGCAGTGCTGACTCACATTAAATTATTATTTCACAAAATTATGTACCGGTACCTATGTGTCCATCATAATAAGCCAAACAGATTCATAGAAATTCAACATTACATCTAGAACCAGGATTTCATTATCACAGCAAAAATTAAGTCGTATTCTCCCTGCGCAAAAGAACAAATTAGTTTTAAAGCACAAATATGGAAAAAAAAAAAAGCTAAAAGAAAACGTCTTTCCAACCATTTTAGAATGATATAAGAAAAACATTGTAGTTTTGAAAATGACATTATAAGCATGCTTATTTCAGAAAAATATAATATACCGTAGTAAACTCTGCACACAAAACAATGTCTGTAGAAAATACTAATCAAAAGAGGATAAGGAGATTAGTCAGTTTATTCATTCAGTTCAAAAATAAACAAAACTGTCAAACATTAAAGCATTTCACAGTGGTTCCTCTCAGTCTTGGGAAACAAGCCAGACTATAATAAAATCATTAAAAATTTGCAACTATGCTCTTACAAAAAAACAAAAAGCATCTCTCATTCTACTTAAGCCAAACTCTCCTTTACGGGTTTTCATAATGAAACTGCCTGAGCCCCAAAGCCGCATGACCTGCTGCCAAAAGCCGGAAAAGTCCAATAATGTTAGGAATTCCCTCATCCTCTACGCATGACTCCAATTACAGCTTCTAGGTGTACAAGGAAAGTTTCTACGGTACTCATTGAAGACTGAAGCACAAAGAGAAACTACAAAGTTACAGGATGAGATGAAGGCGACTAGGTAGCAACATGCCCCTGCAAACACAGGCATGTATGTGACATGAACATTTGAAAATACAGTACAGTGAGAGAAAAACAAGTAGCGTGTGACACTGCAGAACCAGAGACTTACTCTGCCATCACATTACTGCAAGAAAAAATATAACCAAGTAGGAGAAAAAAGAAAAAAGGGAGATCTCTTACAAGTTACTGTATTTATCTTCAAAATGTTTGTGAACCCAACAATACCAAAGCAAAATAAATGTGGGATGCTATAAAATACATGGCTGAGTTGATTTGACATTTTTTAGTTTATCTGCAGTCATTTGCTTTGCCTTTTTGTCTTATTTTCGAGTTGTTATACTGTATAAAAAAGAAAGACACTGAAAGTAGACAGTTCTCATTTTAAATCACTGGTGTCAATACATTCAACATTTTAAAGTTGTAGTGTACTGGGAACCCTCTACTGTACATGTAAAAGTCTTG
>JBBPBX010115680.1:0-10178 GCA_038048925.1 Garcialebias charrua | reverse complement strand
TCGGCTGGCCTCTCAGTTTCCCCGGGCTGCAGGACCACCTGAATGCTAGGCAGAACTCCTCCCAGAGCCATGGCCACTCCTCCCGGCAGCCCGCCAAGCTCCTCGTCACTGTGGACCACCAGAGTAGGCGACGATCCCGGTCCTTCTGCTGTCACAAGCCGTGTATCCTGCTATTTCCAGGATCTCAGTGGTCAGGCACTCAAGTACAGCCGGCAGGGAGACGGGAATACATCCACGGTGCCTTCTTTTCAACTCATTTGAGATTTGGGGCTGTAGCTGAGATATTAGTTGAGCTTTTGAGATGTTAATCAGCTGCTCCTGGTTGAAATAAAAAACAACAACAACACCTTGTTGTCATGGTTACGCATCGTATTAAATGTCCAAAACTAAAAAAAAATGTTTTTGTAAAAATCCTTCCAGCTGCACAGCATCAGATACCAGAGGAAACAATCATTAAAAAAAAAAAAGTGATTTACATCCAGCAAAAGAGGAATTAAAGTTTCCAAACACAAAATCTCAGAAAGAATGTAACAGAGCTGCTCCAACATGCAGCCACCATGAGCAGCGCAATTCTAGAATTAAACGGTTACCGGTAAACAGTCTCCTTCTCAGTAAAGTTTCTTACTTCCTGCTGGTGTTGAATTTCAGGTCAGAGGACCAGCTATGCAGCTCCATAAACTCCCTCTAAATCACTTTAATATGATTTGATGCCTGCAGTGTGGAACCAGATCTATCATTCTGACAACTTCCAAGAGACTGTTATTTTGTAGAGCAGGGAGTATTAAATAATGTTTTGTTGGAATTTCATCTAAACAAGGATTTTTTTTAGTCTAAAGACTAAATAAGTTTGTTAAAAGTGGAGGCAAATTGAATGAATCAAAGTCAAATAAAATGGAAATGAATGTGCTGATGGAAACCAATAGTTGTCCGCATACTGTATATCTTCAGATACATAATCCAATTCATACAGAAAAGCAAATCATATAGTCAGGAGGAATCAGCAGTAAGGATGTTAAACAGTGCAAGAAGCACCCCAAGGCTGGCGTAGTGGTAATGGCAGTTGTCCCCCGATCGGAAGGTTGGCAGTTCGAATCCCGGTTCCCCACACCATGTGTCGTTGTGTCCTTGGGCAAGACACTTAACCCCGAGTTGCTCCCGGTAGGACTGGAAAGCACCTTGCATGGTAGTCTGCCGCTACCGGTGTATGAATGTGTGTAGCATTCAATGTGTGTAGCGCTTTGAGATTTTCACTAATGAAAAGCGCGTTATAAATTGAATTCATTATTATTATTCTTATTCTTAAGTGATTGGATCTATAAGTGCATTAATCTAAAAATGAAAACAGCTGACTTGAGCGTCCTCACTCTGTCTTTTTATAATTTGATTGATTCTTTCAGAAGGAGCAAAGACTGGCGCTTGAAGTGTGAATAATTTATGAGGATCTGTGTTATTATTCACAATCAACCAGCTTCTTATTGCTTAAGACCTTTTGGGGCCTAAAGCTCTATGACATGCTCTTTAAGCTAATGGAGGTGACAAGCAGCAAGTGCCATCGTAATAACAGTCATCAGCCTGACAGGCGGCCAGCTAATGGGAGCTTTATTCCTTGTATAGATACCTGGCTGGTTGAATGTGTCCAAAACTACATGGCAGAGGCAATTATAGAACGTTATAGTCGAAGAAGAGAAAATATGTGCATAAATACACCTCAGGACTTCAGGGGGACAGCGACATGACACCTTAAATATACCATGTTAATGTTTCTGCCAGAGAGCTGTCTTTGGATTCAGAGCTAATAAAAATGGTCCTCTTTGGATTATTACATCTAAAGTAATGACTCGGCAGCATGACGGCTCACAAATCCCAGAAAAGAAGAAATTACTATACAGCGTATACAATTTGTTAAAAATATTTTTAAAGAACTTGAGGCAGTTTATAAGTTTGACCAATAACAGCAATAAAGAGAAATGTCCAGTTGGAAAGTGTGTGCCCTCATAATGATGTGAACACCTTATAGCAGCCTCTTTTACCCAGAGGCACCACGTTTAAAGGTTACTGGTGTGATGACTTCAAATGGACACAAGCCAGCAGGTGGGTTGTTCAAAAAGACTCTGACCACTTTTAAAAGAAGGCTGGAGGGTCAGGCTCGGATGGAAACAATGACACCTTCTATAGGTACAGCAATGAAACCATTCCTAAACCTGTTTAAAGAAATGTCATTGTAGATGTCATTTTGGACCAAACTTCTCTTCGACCTAAAACTTTTCCAACAAAGTAGAAAACACAGGAAGGTTTAAAACAGACGTTTTTTGTCAGGCTTCTACAAACTGCTGCTCCTCCACTCTAAGTGCTTTAAATCTGTCATTTCTTCTTAAACGAGTGTATCAATCAGCAGCAGCCAGGCACAATCAGTCACACAGCTTTAACAACCTCTCTTGAGCCTTGGGGTGCTTCTTGCACTGTTTACTTTGGCAGTTTACTGGAAATGCTCTGAAACACTGTCTTTTATAGTAAAGGGATTCATATGATCTTAACACTCTTTAACTGTTATTTAATATCAGTCATGCTCAACTTGCAGCCATTAACATGGTTACCCCCTTAATACGTTTTCTCACTATTTTCCTTTAATAACTCTAAATAAGTAATGATATATTGATAGATGCATATTTTATAAGGCATGAGGTTGTCTGGTTAAATCTACACCAGTTGATGATTTTAGTGGCTTCAGAGTGGCCTGGTTAAAACCAGACCCTTGTCCTTCACTGAGAATTGAGCGGAGCTGTGCAGGAAGGCGAGGGCCATAGCTTCAGAGGAGAGTTTTGCTTAAACGAATACACAGATGATTATTTAGCCGTAGATTTAAAACTCCTGTAGACATATACGTTAGTTTTCTTTTTCCCTATAACTCTTAATGTGTCCAACACTCCTTGTGCGCCATGCACCCTGCAGTTGAAGGTGGCCGTGGCGTAGTGGTAAAGGCAGTCGTCCCCCGATCGGAAGGTTGGCGGTTCGAATCCCGGTTCCCCACACCATGTGTCGTTGTGTCCTTGGGCAAGACACTTAACCCCGAGTTGCTCCCGGTAGGACTGGAAAGCACCTTGCATGGTAGTCTGCCGCTACCGGTGTATGAATGTGTGTAGCATTCAATGTGTGTAGCATTCAATTGTAGCACTTTGAGATTTTCACTAATGAAAAGTGCGTTATAAACTGAATTCATTATTATTATTATTATTATTATTTATTAACTCTTTACACCAATCAGATGAAAGCAAAACTGTCGCTTTTCTTTTTCTATTCATCTGATTATATAAGTGTTGTCACAGTGGTGGTGTTTACACAGAGTGAATGGGCTGAGGACAACATACTCAAAACCCTTTGGAATAAAAGTGGTTTAGTTACAGTGAAAAGGTTGTATTTACTATGTACAGTGGGGATGTCTGGGAAGGGAAGGTGAGACGTCAGAAGCTGCATGGAGTAGTTACATAATGCAGGTTGTAGATTTCTTACAGGATGTTGGTAGATGTGCAGCATAGAGGGATTCCAGGTTAGAGGAGCTATTCACCTGCTTCAAATGTTATCATCCATTAAATGGCCGGTATTAGTTATCATCCCCATAGGTTGCGTTCAGACTGTCCCTCCTGTACCTCCTAGTAGGTTTAACAGGGGTTACGTTAAGAGTCAATGCTCAGAGGGTTACCGTACGTTTAGGGTCAGTGCTCTGGGTCAGATGTAAGGTTAGGTTTTGGAAAAGGGGTAAATAAAGCTAACAAAAAATAAAAAATACAGTTTTAAACGCGAGCGAAGCTGTATATTATCAGCAATAAGAACCGTACCGTTACGCCTACTAGGATAGGAGGGACAGTCTGAACGCAGCCTGTGGAGATGATAACGACTAATAACGGCCATTTAATGGGCTGATAGCGCTCAAAGCCGCTGAGGTCTTGCTGGAAGGAGTACAGGCGGACGAGGCACGTGGTTGTAAGGCGTAGGAGCAATCGAAGGAGATCCACTAGTTAGGATCGTAACTCACAGGTAGACACAGGGGTCGAAAAGTCAAGGACAGCCACCGAGCTTCAGGACAGGAGGATCAAGAATCAGTTTGTGAAATCAAAGAGAACACAAGATAAAATGAATTTAATCTAGAGCACGGGTCTGCAACCTGTGACTCTGGAGCCACATGTGGCTCTTTGGTCCCGCTGCAGCGGCTCTTTCAAGCTCTGACCAAAACTGACATAAAACTGAATTTTATTAGTTGTTATAACAACTAAAAGGGCTCATTTTAGCAGTTTTCCTGTAATTTATTTAGCTGATACATGATTACTAGAAACATTATATGGGGTGCTCACTTTCACTTTTTGCTTAATTTCTTCAAAGTAGGCTGCATAATTATTCTACAATTAAAAAAATCCCATAAGAATGCATAGTTTATTGTTTTAGTTTTTAGAAACTGGGCAAAAACTATATGTATTTGTTCCTTCTTTACATGAATTTCGACTTATATTTTGTCTTAGAATGTAAAAATATCAATAAATGTTCAAAGTCATTAGACATTTTTAGTTTTACAATGTATAAAATCACCCAGAAAAGCGCCCTCTAACAAACTTAAAGTGGTCCATGGGCCACCAGTTGAGAATCCCAGTTGTAGCAGGTATTGTGGCTCCGGACACGTTTAATTTTTAGTGAACAAAAGGGCAGAAATGGCTCTTTTGATCATAAAGGTTGCAGACCCCTGATCTAGAGGATTAACACAAGGAGGCCGAAAGCAGAAATACCAGAAGGTAAGTAATGCTCCAGCAGGGAAGGAAGCTCTTCTGCAGCCTCTTACTGTCCTGGCTCTCGTTAGTGGGATGAATCTCCACCTCTGGACTCAGGAACGTGTAGGAAGAGCTAGAATCGAGTGTTTGAGTTCCTGAAAGTTAGTGTTGGTGATCTGTGCTCACAGATTATTTGTATTCTGCCTGATTAGGTAATCACGTTGAAAGAATGAGAATGTTTAGAGCCAACACACAAGACAGTAGAAAACCAGGTTTTTCTATGCGATAGAAATCTGCGAGCACAAAAAGCAGCAGTAGCATTTAGCTGTGTCTAAAGTCCTACACAATGTCCAAACAGTTAAAAAGGTCAGAGTGATGAAAACTCTAAAATAACAACTGTTCTTTGCACCTTCAAGGTTTTATTTTTCTTCAAACCGAGCTGTTAATGTGACATGGATTTTCTGTCTTTGAAGCAGGACTGCGGCCAAACATAAATAGATTTATAATTTAGACTTTGAAAAATCTGAATTATTCAAAGCCTGACTGATTTGCTCACCACTGATTTAACTGGAAATTAGTTCAGTCGATTCGGCATCATTTGATGGTTCCCCGTTAGATGCTGATACAAATGGACACTCCCTTGTGGCCATTTTAAACCATCTGAGCTTTTTCCTCAAACCAAATGCTTCCTCATCCCTGCTTCTCCATGATCAGTATAACCCAAATGCATTTTTCTTCTACTGAACCATCTTGACCCAAAACCGGCTCCTTAGTTTTGCAGTAACTTCTACAAAGACACAACAGCTGGAATCAGCTGGAAGTTAGCGCAGTTCCTCACACAGCACAAATAATGAAAACAGACCAGATCAATACACTGTGTGCCGGCGTTTCTTCTCCTCCATCTTGACCCAAAACCGGCTCCTTAGTTTTGCAGTAACTTCTACAAAGACACAACAGCTGGAATCAGCTGGAAGTTAGCGCAGTTCCTCACACAGCACAAATAATGAAAACAGACCAGATCAATACACTGTGTGCCGGCGTTTCTTCTCCTCCGGTTTAATTACACCGCCTCGATCCAGCCTCGCCTTTGGGTCTGTGGGGTTGTAGTCAGCTCCTATCAATTAAGTCGTGCCAGCTCATTTGGAAGTGATTAAGGCTGACGTCCTTTGTGATTTGCCCTTTATCTCACACAAGTAAAAAAAAAAAACAACAAGATAAACTCTTGCAATGCCAGATGAAAGTGAAAGGGTTTACAATGATAACTATTTGTCAGCTGTAGAAGCCGACTTTTTTTTAAACGTGTGTCCTCTGGGTTTATTATTGGTTGGACAAAGGTTAAATGAACATGTTTGTTGTCTGATAGCTTTATAGAAACAGATGCTTTGATAGTTTTCACTCAATTCACCTTGTAACCTGAGAGGAGATGCTCCCTTTTAATAAATGACAAACTCATTTTAAACACACTGACCTACAAATGCAACACATAACAATGTAACTCTTCCTCTAAATTATAAGCTACACTGACCACCTGAAAGTTTCAAAAGTTTAAAGAATGAATCTGAGATTATAGCGCTCGCTAAATCTCTGAAAGTTGTGGTACATTTTTCTTTATTTTTTTTTACTTTATCCAGGAAAATCTGTTGTATTTTTGATTGTTTTTTGGTTAAAGCAAACATATTAAAAGTCATTTGGCCTTCGGAAAGTTATGCTTCAGAGTTGTATAATTGACTTATTTTTTTGTGTTGCTACAAGGCAGAGTGCGGCCTATTTACTGGAAACAACTGCCGTTCGGGCTGGTCCCATGGCAAAACAAGTGATGTGTTCTTTTATGATTTGTTTTTGCATGTCATTGTGCACCACGGTACACTGTACACTAAACTTAAACAAAAAGAAAAGTAAAAGCAAAAGCTTTGAAATGATGCATGTAAAGTGTCTGAAGTGGCATTAGTAACACAATGGAGAACAACTAAACTGGTCTAAAGAAACATGAAATCTTAGGGTTGTCTGTTGTCACTGCGGACTTGAGGGAAAAACTTTTAGTATAAGTACTGCAAATGTAAAAAATAAAATTTCAAAACTTTTTTTATTGTTTCTCACACAATATTTAAATGTTACAGTTAAATCCAACAAAGTTAAGTCAGGTCTTCTGGTTTATTATTTATTTTTTTATGTTTCGTCCTTCATCCAAAGGACTTCATCAGTCCAAGGAGTCACAGCAAACTAAGTCCCGTAAGTGGCTTACTCACATTGTGGGCCAACCAGTTGGAAGGGAATGAGATGGTTTCTGGGGCCCGTCCTCTCCCCCGTCAACTCTTCTGAGGCAGCCATGCCAAAGTGACTCTAATATCAAAGTTCATGCACAATAATCCAGGTAAATAATAATAATAATCCAGGTTTTACTTGGATTATTGAGCATGAACTTTGATGTTTTGAACCCCTTTGGCTATGGCTGCCTCAGCGGAGTCGATGGGTGAGAGGACAGACTCCAGAAACCATCTTATCACCAGCAAACTGGTTGGCCCACTAAACCAGTTATTGGACTTAGTTTAGTGTGGCTCCTCAGACTGATGAAGTCCTTTGGATGAAGGATCAAATGTTTCAACAGAAAAAAAAAAAGAAACCGTCCAGAAGACCTGACTTAACTTTGTTGGATTTTAAAAAAAAAACTGGATTAATGAGCATGAACTTTGATGTTACAGTAAAATGTTTAGTAATTTGACTTTTAGATAACTATCAAAGACGTTAGTCGAGAAAAAATAATAAAGACACAATTTGATATTTTACTAATAATGGTTTGTAATGTCCAGTTTATCACCCAGCAAATGCTGTTCTTTGTTTTGAATCATATACAGTATACAGATTTAGCTTTTGCAATAAAGCTGCAGGAACCTTTTCAATGTCAGAAAACTCAAATACTAAGGAACAAAATATATTTTAATAACAGTCCTTATGGTCTGTGGGGGGGTTATTGGTCTTTGGCCACAAGCTGCTGTATTACACAGTTATGACCACAACAAGCACAAGATAATAGAAATAAATTTAAAATAACGTGTTAAATACACCAAATCGAAGCAGTAACTTAATCACTTGTAAGTTTCTTTCAGCTGCCTTCACACCGAACTCACAAGATTTGTTCCTGTTTGTTCCTGGTCCTGTTTTTAGTATTCTACACTGCCTTACAACTTAGCTGGGGTTTTTTGTTGCTACTTTTTCTTTTAATGATCCTTTTAATTACATTTTTATTTTCACTTGTTAAAAAATAAACAATTTAAATTTGTACACATCCTTCATGATTGTCTATTATTTGTCGTTGTTGTCCACTGTTGTCATCACTCTTTGTTAAGATCCAGGTCTCTCTTGTAAACGAGTCCCTGAGGCTCAGTGGGATTAACCTGTATAAATAAAGGTTGAATAAATGAAAATTTGACAATGTGTCTTTTGAAGCCAGATGTCCTTGCTGACGCAACCTGGGCTCAAACCAACAACTTCAGGATTACAAGACACTGACCACCAAGCTACCACAGCCACTTTGGGGCTGCTGTGGTGTAGAAGTAGAGCAGCCGACTTGGGATCAGAAAGTTGCAGGTTTAACTTCCTGCCATGCCTACATGTCATGGTGTCCTTGAGCATGACACCTAATCCCTAACTGATCCCTATAGGTGCTTACATAGCTGCCCACTCTCCACCTGGATGTATCTCACGTGTGATGGATTAAAATGGTGAGAACTAATTGCATCATTGTATAGAAACATACAAGGATGACAACACATGACACGTTTTCTTCTATTATTAATCAGTCACTTGTAAAATAAGTAATTAAGTCATTTAAAATTTAAACAGTAAAAGAAATTAATAGTTTTATTGTTTAATTTGCAAATTGGCTTTCAAAATCTCTTTCCTGATGGCAACAGACTGTGACTCACACAAGTTTCAAACATGAGAGTTTTCTGTGTGTTAAATTGAAAGGTGGCTTTGCTAAATAAAAAAAAATGTAATTAGTTTCAGGGGTTTTTAATTTGTTATATTTGGAAGATAATTACACAAAAAGGTTGTAAATGTCAGAAACTGTGTGTTGATGTAAACCAGTATGTGGCATGGCCCAGGAGAGGATCATTCAGGGCTCGAAATTTAATAAAGAGCTTTTGTGTTTGGAGCGCTGCACACTGTTGTGAGGGTTTGATGCTCTCTTCAGAGCAGAACATGACACATTTATTGTTTGAATGCAGATAATATGCTGTAAGAAGTCACCTGTGAGGACACGGAGAAACAGATGAAAATTTACTACTTACAGAACAGCTTTTACTAACAAATTTTAATACTAAGTTGCAGAAAATGGAAACTAAAAACTGGATATTTTTTGCAAAACTGTTTGGTTATAATCGTGTGGCATCTCATGAGCTCATAAAATATTGTTTTTTGCAAAAGCTGTACAGCTGACTGATCAATATTGGTGCTTGAGCTGTGTTTGTAAATTGATTGACCAGGTGGTTTCGCACTGTGAGAAAAATAAATATCACATACGCTCTATAGTCCCTATTAATGATAATTTTAGATGCTAATGAGTAAAAAAAAAAACAGCGATGGTGCTGTGTGACTTTATTTGGTGACTCATTTGTTATAAAATCACAGTTTTATGAGCACAGAGCGAGCAGGCTGTGCTCATAATGGGCCAATGTTTAGTACCAATTCAGCTTTTTACTATCTGGCAACAGAAACAACAAGAAAGGGGGTAATTAGCACAGGTTTAATCAGTCAATTCAATAAATGGAAACAAATTGTGTCTTTGTGATAGGCTGCCAGTAAAAATGTAAATAAATGCAACCACTGAATCAGCGGTTAAACACTAACCTACTGGCTATTTATTCATATAAACAAGAAAATATCATTTATTAAAACATGATTTATTAAATGGATAGCTTTAAAGATACCTCCAGAAGCATTTTTAATGTGTTATATAGCAATTAATCAGTCATGCAGTCTGCTTGAGCTAAGTGCTATGCTAACAAGCTAATGAGCTGCAGGTGCATGCTTTTAGCTTGTTGGTAGCATTAACGGATTAGCATCTTAGCACATGTTTAATGTCATTAGGCTTTTATGAACTGGTGTATTAACTTTCATAGTCTAATACGTGAGGAAATAAATAGTAAAAAGTAGCACTTGAGAAAAGCTGGCAGTTCACCATCACAAAATCCAAAGTCAACTTTATTGTCAAAACTGCAATATACAGGACATACACAGGATTGAAATTGCATTTCTCTCAGTCCCTCGGTGCAACAGTAACCATTTAAACACTAAAACACTGAAACATTTAATAAACATAAGCATAAAATGAAATAATAAAAGTGTAATACTGTCCTGAGTTTTTGCATAGTAGTAGTAGTATGAAAGTATGAAAAGTTACACCAACACTAAAACACTAAACAT
>JBBPBX010115679.1:0-10178 GCA_038048925.1 Garcialebias charrua | reverse complement strand
AAGTATCACTCTATGACTAGCAAATGGCCATTGGGTAATAACAATAAATTGTTAAACTGATGGTCCTCCTTTTGCATGTGAACAACTAGTTTTGTCTGTCACCAGCAAACTGGTTGATCCTCTATGAGGAGGAGCTATTTATAAGACTGAGTTTGTAGCAGTTCCTCAGATTGAAGGTCATTTTGATAAAATACAGTGTTTCCATCCATTTTCTTCCGCTTATCCGGGGTCGGGTCGCGGGGGTAGCAGCCTAAGTAGGGAGGCCCAGACTTCCCTCTCCCCAGCCACTTGGAGCAGCTCCTCTGGGGGAATCCCAAGGCGTTCCCAGGCCAGCCGAGAAACATAGTCCCTCCAGCGTATCCTGGGTCTTCCTCTGGGTCTCCTCCCGGTGGGACATGCCCGGAACACCTCACCAGGGAGGCGTCCAGGAGGCATCCTAACCAGATGCCCGAGCCACCTCAACTGGCTCCTCTCGATGTGGAGAAGCAGCGGCTCTACTCCGAGTCCCTCCCGGATGACTGAGCTTCTCACCCTATCTCTAAGGGAGAGTCCAGCCACCCTGCGGAGAAAACTCATTTCAGCCGCTTGTATCCGAGATCTTGTTCTTTCGGTCATAACCCAAAGCTCATGACCATAGATGAGGGTGGGAACGTAGATCGATCGGTAAATTGAGAGCTTTGCCTTTTGACTCAGCTCTCTCTTCACCACGACAGACCGGTACAGCGCCCGCTTCACTGCGGACGCTGCACCTATCCGCCTATCGATCTCACGCTCCAGTTTTCCCTCATTCGTGAACAAGAATACAGTGTTTTAACAAAATAATCTGTCTGGAGGACCTGATTCAACCTTATAGATGTATCTACCTGGATTATTGATTGAGCTTGAATCAGGATACTTAAGTTCCACAACACATTGGCAATTTCACCTGTTCCACTTCAGTTTGTTTAACTTATTTTTTATGAAACCTGTAGAATATTATCTCATCTAAAAAAGTAGTTATTTCTCCTGTGTCATGATTTTTAACAAGTATTAAACACTGCCATAACCACATCACCCCCCCCCCCCTCAAATTCCCTGTATCTTTGTGATAACTGATAAGTTAGAATTTGATTAAGTCTAGTATTAAAATGAACAAAGCACTATTTGTGACAGGGAACCAATGAAAACTATAGTGATCATTTGCCACTTTTTGAATAAAAATGCTGTTAGCATAATATAGCACTACAAAGGCAATGTGTTAATGTTTTTGTAAATAATATTTACATTACTGATTACTGTATTTACTAAAATATAATTGGATGCAGTACTGTTTCATTCAACCATAAGCCATTGAAAACCCACTGGTTCATAGTTAGTTGTAAGAATTATGAGGAGGTCAATATTAATACTGACCTCTTTATCCTTAATTAATTTATTCAGATTGAATAGTAAATTCACGGATTCTCTTCTTTTTCAGTTTACCCAATATTTCTGTGATCTTTATGATGGACAAATAAACAGAGCCATTAAGTGACAAAGACGTTAACTTAGTTTGATATGTCAAAAAGACACTATCATTTATTTAAAATAAATCAACTAAATTAACACCATTACACTTGATTGACATGATTTCACTTTCTTTCAATTTAAAACGTCAGCACACTTAAATTCAACACAACAGACATAAATATTGGATGTTAACATATTTAGTCTGAGGGGCATTTCAGCTTAAAATAGTTTCCAGCTTAAGATTGAGAGGGAAAGGGAAAAGGAGGAATAAGATTTTGGAGAGATTAAGTTATTTATCTCGAGTGTAACCAGAGATGACACTTTCCATCCGACTTCGGCTAAATCCCAGGTACGTTTGTAAACAGCTCTTTACCTTTTGACGATGCGTCTGATAAAGATATCACCAGCCTTCCAGGTGCACAGAGTCCTTCCGGCCCTCGTACGTCTGAACTGGTCGTTTACTTCCAACGTCTCCTCGGATCCGCGTCAGCCGTCAGAAACATGTGGCAGCTTCTGGCCGACTTCAAGACGAGATGTTTCTCAAAGAAAGTTCATTAGGAACTTTGGAGCTTTTGCTCGGGGAACTGGATGGAGGCGTCCATCAGTTCTAGCTGACAAGTTAGTCTTTGGCTCTTGACCAAGCTTGACCAGCTGCAAGGCAGAGAGCTTTCAGGTCTCCGTCCATTCAAACTCTCTGTCCATTCAAAGACTGCGTAGACTCATAACAGCCTGTTATCAGTCCTTAGCTGAAGACGCCGGTCGTTAGCTCTTGACCACACGTGTCCAGCTCTTGGGAAAGTTCACATCTCTTGCAAGTTCCCAGCAACTCTCGAGCGTTCTCGCACAGTTTGAACTTAAAAAGACAGGAACACAGAGAGGAGTTCACTTGCCTTATCATACCCAAGGTTAAAGCCAGAGCAGAGGGAAATGTTTAGGAACAGACAGAGAAAGCTGGAGCCTTGTTCATGAAAAACAACTGATTAAACTGTCTTCTTATTTCTAAACAAAACAGTCGGGTCTCTGTGACCCGATATTTCCCTTTAACACAGCAGTGGACACAGTTTAACTCTCACAGAATAACACAGCTTAAAAAGCACACATCATGAAAATGACAAAAGTTATTCTTTTGATCACATTAGAATAAAATCAAAGATAGAAATAGTCTCTTTTGGTGACTATATTTATCAGATTATAGCTAAATGAATGATTATGTAGTAAATGTCTTGCTTTACTGAGTGGTCAGTAAAGGTCATCACTGGACAGTTCAAAAACCTTAATTTGACCCTGGGTAGGTCCATTACATAGTTATTGTAAGTGCATTTTATTTCTATAGCACTTTTCACAGACATCACATCACAAAGTGCTTCAATGGAAACAGAATCATTTACACAATTAAAAAAAAGGTAAAATCCTCTCTAAATTAAAATACATTAAAGGTTTCCTAAAACTAAGGAGTCTGAACAACGAAGGGACAGTGGAAGAGCTTTCCAAAGCCTCGGGGCCACCACCTGAAAGGTCTCTGCACATTTTGAAACAAGTACATAGCACCACCAACGGCATTTGACTTGAAGACCTCAGATCCTGGAGGGAGATAGAGGATTCAAAAGTCCAGAATGTATTTGGGGTCCTGACCATGGAGGGCTCTGAAGGTTGGAACCAATTTTTTTTTAAAATGACTCCTCAAATGCACAAGGATCCAGTGCAGAGAGGCCAAAAGAGGAGTAATGAGCCATTGTGTTTGCATTAGTTAAAAACTTTGCTGCAGCATTCTGCACAGACTGAAGATGAGACAAAGTTTTAAGACATAGGTTTGTTGTAAACAAGTAAAAAGACTGTTACAATAATCCAAAAAGGTGGATATGAAAGCATGGAAAATAATTGTTTAGTCTGAGACATAAATGATCTCAGCTTGGAAAAGTTTCTTGGATGATTTATGAACTAGAATTTTCTAGTGATGGTCAAAAGACAAGGAACTGTCAAAGATGACATCCATTTTGTGGGGCGGCCGTGGCACAGTGGTAGTGGCAGTTGGCCCCCGATCGGAAGGTTGGAAGTTCGATCCCCGAGTTCCCACACCATGTGTCGTCGTGTCCCTGGGCAAGACACTTAACCCCAAGTTGCTCCCGGTAGGACTGGCTGTCTCCTTGCATGGCAGACTACCCCTACCGGTGTGTGAATGTGTGTATGAATGGGTGGATGGCTGGTGCTGTAAAGCGCTTTGGGACCCCTCATAGGGGGCTGGAAGGCTGAAAGTAAGCTTCATTTACCATTTACCATTTTTCTAAGAATACACTTCACAGTATGAGTCAAAAAATCAAGTTGCTGCATTGTGAGGGAAAGAAAGTTTAATGTATTTGTTTTAAATGTCATTCTTAATCAAGATGGCTTTTAGCCAAAAATAAAAATATATATTGTTTTGCTGTTTTATTTATAATATATTCATGCTATTACAAAGTCATTTAAATTTGAGGTTTTCATCTTAATTTTCACTCATGTAAGCCTTCAAACAATACTAGTTACCGGTAAGTGGATTTACAATTGCCGAGCAAGTGTTTTAATCATTTTTTTTTCATACACATTTTACTTCAAACTATTAAATTATTTCTGCACAACTGAATACTCTACTTGAATTTTTCATTATTGTGCAATCAACCTTGGAGAAGCCACAACGTAAGAAACAAGCTAATTAAAGGTTGTTTTTTTAAATCAATTTACCACAGAAAATATCAATCACTTCACTTTTATAAAACAAAACTTGAATAAAGGAGCTGATTATGTGTAATGCCAAGGACAAAAAAGCAATTGACCTTGGTTTAGTTCCATACTAGTTATTCTATTTAAAGTTGTTTGCATAATAATATTAGAAATAAAATTGCAAAAACTATTAGAATATTGTTTAAAATAAAAGATTTAATAAATGTAAAAGGCTTGCATATTACATACTCTTCCTTGATTATGCCCTACTTGTTATATTGCTCAGAAATATGGGGAAATGCAAATAAAACTACTATTGACGTTTTAATAAAGTTACAAAAAAAGCAATTACCTGTAGGCTTATTAAAGCTGCACTATGTAACTTTGTAATGCAGTCTGTAACTTTTCTAACAATATATTTTTAACATATTTCTTCACTCTGTCACTATCTACTGACAGACTGATGTTAGACAAAGTAATCTCTGAAAAAAACTATAGTCCCCTTGCTTCTCTATCAGCATTTATAAAAACACTAAAAACACAGAGTGACCCGGACAATGACCAGCCAATAAAAACAGAGTTGTTTGTCACGCCCCAACCCACGCCCCCGCCTGTCCCAGCCTCAGCGCCGCGCACGTTCTCATTCAAAGGATTGCAAAGCGATGCAGGACTGATTTGTATGTGACACAAATGTATTAAATATCCCTTCTTCATCCCAGAGCTGGACTTTTATTTTGTTTTTTTGCCAAAAGTCAAGTGATCGCTTCATCCTTCACTGACAGGAATGAGGAAGTCACGAGCGAATTAAATCATGTCCAACGTTGTTGCGTGAACCTCTGCTGATTTCAGGGTGTTTTTGTGTTGTAGGACCAGTGATTCATGGTTTTATTATATTTTTTAGAACGTTTTATTAACATATAATCACAGAACTTTGTGATTCAAGATGGCCGCGCACACGTCCACACGTATTTTTCTCAGCTGCTTGTAATTTCCTTGTTTTATTCCTCTATTTTACTATATTTTTTACTTCGTTTTTTCTACTTCACTTAAATTCAGTGTTTTTATTGCGTTTTTTACTTGATTCTTTTAGTTTATTCTAGATGTTTTTGTTATCTTTTGCTCACCGCGACTCCAGCTTGTTTACATCCTGCGCGCGCCTGTTGTGTCGGCGTTCAGTCCTCCAGCCTTTGAACACGGTGCAGATCTCCCTGGAGCTCCCTCCATGCTTCTGGTGTAAATCTGTGGCTGTCCGCTACTGCTGGTGATCCCGAGTGACCGGGTGACCGTGCGGCGCGCGGCAAAGTCCGTGCCTCTGCCCGGGGAAGCGTGCGTGGAGGTCCTGATCTCGAGTGGATTGGAGCTTCTCACCTGCCTGAGGTGGATTGGAGACCGTGTGATTCATCCTGCCTGGAGGATCTGCTTGCTGGGGGTGTCGCCCAGCTGCAAGGAGCTGTGGACCGGCTTCTGGAGCTGCACGTGTGGATGTTCGCGGTGGTATGGAAGACAATTACTGCCAATAAAGACGACCAGGTGATCGCAGTACTTCACCCATAAAAATCTGCTGATGCTTCCTGCTGCCTGCTGCCAATAAGTGGTATTTATTTTCGCCTCAGTCATCACCAAAAGGAGTGAGTAATTTCAAGTTTTTTTTTTTTGTTGTTTTTTTGTTTTTTTTCCCCTAGACTTTCAATAATTTTTTTTTTTTGGACTTGCATCTGACTGCTGATATTGTTTTAAAGGGAAAATTGTGAAAAGACTCTTAGGGCCAGTTTACACGGCGCGTATTTTGAGTGTAACCGCTACTTTCTCTTTGCGACTTTGCTTATCGCCTACACGACGCTGCTGGCCCCCCTCGATGACACCGATACTTTTCTGACCCTGCTCTCAAGGTGGAAGTTTTTCGCAGACCCCCCGCTGATAATGTAAACATCTCCCGTGGAGCTTTTGTGTCAACCACATGCGCGCAGCCCGCATGCGCGTGGACAGTCTGACATTTCACGTGTCACGTTGCAAAATATAACAGTTTAACAATAATAAACAGTATTTATGTTGGCGTGGGAGATGTAAATTTATCTGAACTACAGTATCTATCTGGACTCGTTACATTTTTTAAACAGTGCGTAACGTGCTGTGAAAATGAAGACACCAGGTTTATTTTTTATTTTTTTATTTATTCAGCACCAAAGTTTAAACACAAACACTGAGAATTAAACTGAACACACTATTAAAACACGTGAACTGAACTGTAACTACGACTCTTGCTGTGTGTTCATCTGGACCCATCAGAACCGCCGAACCGTCTGCCTGCTGGAACGACAGCTTCTCCACCTGGCAGAAATAAATAAATAAATAAATAAAAACTCAGTTGTTGTGTGATCAAAGTAAACACAAGCAAACATTATATTAAGAACGTTGATTTACCTGCTGTAAGTCAGCTGTATCACGGAGTAAAGTCCGGTTCTGGTCCACAGTCCACTCAGCGGTTCTGGTCCACAGTCCACTCAGCGGTTCTGGTCCACAGTCTCAGCGTCTAGTGTGCAGCTTGTTAGATGAAGCGGGTCCCACTGACTCAAATCTGTTGACTCTTATCCAAATTCCAGCTTTAACTTGTTGTTAACTTGTTGACAACAACTTGTAGTTAGCTGATTTTAGCCAGAGAGGAAAACAAGACGAGGCAGCTGGTCTGTTTACCTCAGGCAGCGCATGCGTAGTAGTGAAGGTTCCAAAAATCACAGCGCCATCTAAAGGCCCAGCATGGTAACTACAGTGAAATCATGAGGACGGGGGGTGGAGGGGGAGAGAGTCGTATCCACAGAATTCGACAGTGTCAACGCAAAACTTTTCACCTAATTAACATACCCAAAACATCCGTTTCCCCCACACAGTGTCCGTGTAAACAGGGCCTTAGTTGACTTTGGAGAGATACTTTTTTTTTTAACTCTCCAACCTCCATTTTGTTTTCAGCTGGAGGTCTCCCTCCAGTTCTTTTGTGTTAATGATAATGCTATCAGTTGTGACTCTCACCCTGGCCATAATGTCTGCAGGACTCAATTTGGAAAACAATACTGGTACTCAAACTGAAATGTTCTCCCCCCCACTGACCTCACATGATTCAGGTACAATGTCCTGGAAGACCATGGATCGCACAAACTGGTTCTTCCTGTCTTTTCTCCCCAAAACAACAACCCCCACTGATTTAAGAGCCTGGTGTGTCCTTGTAATAAAAAACTACTTCGCCCTCACTGAAACTGAACCCCATGATGATGGACGACGGAGAACTGTCACTGCTGGAACACCTACTACTTTCAAATGGAAAACTTTACTTGTTCTGTTACTTCTTATCTCTGGAATCGAACAAAATCCTGGACCCCAGCTGTTAAATGACATTTGTACACCACTTGAATTTAAAAACCGGTCTGGTCTGGGCTTTATACACTTAAATGTCAGAAGTCTTATATCTAAACTAGATGCAGTAAAAATCTGGGTTCAGTCCACTGAAGCAGACATAATAGTCTTATCCGAAACATGGCTCAGCAAAGCTATCCCTGACAAACAAATTTCTATTCCTGGTTATATTGTTTTTAGATGTGATCGCCCCAGAAGAGGTGGTGGAGTGGCTATTTATATCAAGAACAAATTCACAGCAAACCTTCTGTCTTCGTGCTCAATTAGCAAACAACTTGAGCTACTGGCACTAACCCTTGACTTCCCTGACGGTCAATCAATCACTGTGGTGGGTTGTTACAGGCCCCCCTCAGCCGCCAGTGAAGCCCTCACTTCCCTGAGAAATTTTCTGATGGGGCTAAACGCCAAGGAGCTACTACTAATTGGTGATCTAAACCTGGACTGGTTGACCTCTACTTCTGACAATCTTAAATCCATCTGTGACTCATTTAATTTAACTCAACTAATTCAAACGTCAACACGCCCAAATAACAAAACCCCTGAAAAATCCACCTTACTGGACCTTATCCTAACTAACATGCCTCACAAGTACGCAAATCCATGTGTGTTCGCTAATGACCTCAGTGATCACTGCACCATTGGAGCCGTAAGAAATGGGAAGTTACCAAAATTAACACCCACCATCATCTTCAAAAGGGATTTAAAACATTTTTGTGAGCAGGCCTTTCTTCATGACTTAGCCACTTTCAACTGGAGTAGAATTTCATTGATAGATGATGTAGAACTTGCACTGGCTTACTTTTATGAGGGTTTTCAAAACATAATCAACACACATGCTCCATACCGTAAATACAGAATAAAGGGACGTAAAAATCCTTGGTTTTCCCCGGAGATAGGAAATCTGCTCAAAGAAAGGGATGCTGCCTGGGCTAAGGCCAGGAAATCAAAAAACGATCATGACTGGCTCAGTTTCCGGCAGCTTAGGAACAAATGCACAACCCTAATTAGAAATGCAAAATCAAATTACTACCTGGACGAATCCACCAAAAATCTAAATGATCCAAAAAGGTTTTGGCAAACAGTAAAATCAAATTCTGGTCAGACAACATCCTCTGATTTACCCAGCTCCATCATGACCAGCACAGGTATTCTGTCAGACAAATTGTCAATTCTGAACTGTTTTAATGAACACTTTATATCCTCTGGCTCCCTGTTTGAATCTACACATCCTGAAATGTTATCTGCTGACCAAACTGATGCAAATCCACCCCCAGCTCCACATGTGCTGGACAAACAGGTCACAAATCGCTTTGACTTCGAATCAGTATCTCCCGCTGAAGTTCTAAATGCTCTAAAAACTCTCGACACACGCAAAGCAGCAGGACCTGACAACATAGAACCACTTTTCCTAAAACTAGCTGCAGATTTCATTGCTGAACCTCTTTCCCATATTTTCAATCTCAGTCTCAACACAAATAAAATACCCAAAATCTGGAAATCAGCTTTTGTTCTCCCTCTGCTAAAAGGGGGTGAACCAACAAATGTCAACAACTACAGACCAATTTCAAAATTATGCATTCTTGCCAAACTGTTCGAAAGACTTGTCTGTGATCAGCTAACTGATTTCCTACAATCAAACCATATTCTATCACAATTCCAGTCAGGATTCAGAAAACAACACAGCACCGTCACTACAGTTCTCAAAGTATTAAATGACATCATACATGCCCTGGACTGCAAACAATACTGTGTTGCCCTATTCATAGACCTGTCCAAGGCATTTGATACAGTTGATCACAGACTATTGACAAACATCTTGGAACACTCTGGTCTATCAAAACTTGCAGTCTCCTGGTTCACCAACTACCTAACTGACAGAACGCAGTCTGTTCATGTAGCTGGATCCTCCTCTACATTCTTAGATGTTGTGAAAGGGGTGCCACAGGGTTCTGTCTTGGGTCCCATTCTTTTCTCCCTATACATCAACGATCTTTGCAGTGATCTGTCAAATGCTTCCCACCATTATTACGCAGATGACACCATCATCTATTGCTGTTCTTCCTCCCTCAGCCAAGCTTTCACCTCTCTTCAGGATGCTTTTAATATTATTCAGTCACGGCTGCAAAAACTTAGACTGGTCCTAAATGCCGACAAAAGCAAGTTCATGGTTCTTGCCAACAGAAAGCTGCAACCAGAGAACCCACCTCAAATTGGAACCCAAGAGGGAAAACAAATAGAAATGGTCTCCACCTACAAATATCTAGGTTTCAACATTGACACTGAACTGTCTTTTAAAACCCACATCTCCAAAATGGCCACTAAACTCAAACTGAAGCTAGGTTTCTTCTTCAGAAACAAATCCTGCTTCTCATGCAAAGCCAGGAGAACATTAGTAGCTGCAACATTCATGCCAATACTAGATTATGGTGACGTGCTGTACATGAGTGCTGCATCAAAATACCTACAGTCCTTAGACTCCATTTACCACGGTGCCCTTCGGTTCATTACTGACTCCAGTTATCGCACTCATCACTGTGAGCTTTACGTAAAATCTGGCTGGTCATCTCTCAGCACTCGCAGATACACTCACT
>JBBPBX010115678.1:0-10178 GCA_038048925.1 Garcialebias charrua | reverse complement strand
AACAAAACCCCAAGATACTTAAACTCCTCCACTTGGGGCAGGACCTCCTCCGCGACCCGGAGAGGGCATTCTACCCTTTTCTGGCTCAAGACCATAGCCTTGGATTTGGAGGAACTTATTCTCATCCCAGCCAAATTACACTCTCTAACAGCTTTGGGTGAAATATCAGACGATGAGGCTGAAAACAAGGACGAGGGAGAAGAAGAGGACTTCTCCCAGAGCCCCACGACAGCTCAACCAGAGACAGATGTCTCCATCCCCGCTCGGTTCGACCTTTGTCGCAGAGCAGCGGTCATGCTACGGATCAGTTGGCCAGAATCTCCACCTCACCAACAGGTTACGAGGTTGGCGGGGAACTACTTATTTGCGAAGCAACAGTCGGCCATGAGGCACAGGATGCCATTTTTTCCAGATTTCCTGACGGAGCTGACCCTCACATGGGCTGAACCCAGAGCTCCCATGCTTCTGCATATCTCCCAGTTCCTTGACGTTACCGGCTAGGAGGCAGCAGGTATAGCCACCATCCTGCAGATGGAGGACACGCTGGCGGCCCATTTAGCCCCTAGAACATTGGGCTCCAAGCCAACTCTGCCCAGCAAGGCCTGCCGCACCTCTGCCTCCCAGCTCGAAAAGTGTTACCGAGCTCAGGGCCTCGCGGTCCGCATTATGAATGCCTCGGCCATGATGCAAGCCTACTTGGCGGAAAACCTGAAGGAGCTCCAGGTAACGATGAACAAAAAGAGCATGGCAGAAATTTTGGAGGAAGCCCACAGGGCCATAGACTTTGTCTTCAGGATGATGGGGACCGCGGTCATCGCTCAGGGGAGATGCATGGCTGAAGTGGTCATCGTCCAGCGCCATTTGTGGCTGACCTTGACTGACCTACCAGAGGGTCAGCGGTACCCGTTTCTCCACCACCCGATCGAGCCGGCGGGGCTCTTCGGAGGGGCTCTGGAACGTATCCAGAGCAGGCTGGAGCAAAGACAAAAACAGGCAGAGGCGCTACGCAAGGGGATGTCAAGAAAAGCTTTCGTCTCCCTCCCCCCAGAGAGGCCAGTGGGAGCAGAGCCGTGCAGCATCGACATCGCTCAGCCACACGCCGCCCTCCACAAAAAAGGCCAGCGTTCGACGGAGAGCAATGGCCGAGACCCGCAACAGGACCACCTCAAGCCGGGTTTCCACTGAACCTATCTTGAGCATAAAAAACGCTCCTAATGCACTGTGTTGGCTGCTTGTCAACAGACGTTTGTTCACATTGAACACGTCTGAAGACGTGCAGTGGGAGGAGCGTCTTGGTCCTTTTCCGGTCGGGTTTGTTTTGTTTTTTGTACACCGGGCAGATAAAATCAGCTTTCCGTGAGCCTCGTTACTACTTGAGTGGGTTTTCTATGAGCCAAACTGTAGCTTTGAAAGTCTTTGTTGAGAATAAAACGTTTTTTTTTTTAAATGTTTGGGGTGATCGTACGCTGGAGCGTACAGTGGCAACTTTAAAAATGCCAAGTTTCTTACCGGAAGCTGGTTTCTTCATGGAGGCTCGTTGGGCTAAGTTTGAAAAGTCCCAAAAAAGTCCTGTCGTCGTTGCGTCATCACATAGCAGAGTCTCTCCCGATTGGTTGCTGCGACACGGCGAGCAACAAAAGTTCAAATATTTGAACTCCGGCAACGGCTGTTTTGGACGCGTCGCGTGCGGGGAAAAGAACTGCCACGCTCTGCCGCGCTGCTCGAACTGCTCAAAATGCGCCACGTCACGCTTTGCCGCTCCTCGCCGCTCCTTCACATATACTTTCAATGTAAACTGGCTGCTTCCGCTGCTCGAAACGCGTTTGGTGGGTAGCCGGCATCAGGTTGGCCAGGCTTGGTCCAGGAACCGGTTCGTTCTCGCTAGGTGGTCCCGCCGAGATCTTCCTCGACGAATCGGGACCGAAGACAGAAGTTTGCCTGACGAAACAGGACCACTTCGTAATTTTACAGGTTTGCCCGTCCATGAGGTACGGGAACCCAAATACAGCATAAAGCTGGTGACATTTGTGTGTACAAAAGACATGTTTCTGCTGTGAGTGTATAAAAGATGATTTGTTCTTTAACCCTCTGGGGTCGGGGGGTCTAAATGCCCGTTTTGGTATAATTTTGAATTTACCCTTATATTTCCATCATAAAAACTATTTACCTTACCTTGTTTGGTATCATTCTTTTCAGCACAACCTCAGCTTCATGATTTTACAGATTTTGTTTCATTTTGAATGAATGCATTATCACATTGGAGCACAAAATACCCAAAAAAATCAAAATCCGAGTGGGAAAAATCTTGATATATTTATTATGAAATTCACAAAAATATTGAACGAACAATTTTGACAGCCTAAAATGAAATTTTAATTGGTAAATTTTAAGAAATTGTGTACAAACTTAGTAAAAAACACATTAGTAAATGTCAGGTTTAAACCCTAAACATTATTAAAACACCACGTTGTAAAACAGAGAACAAGACACAAGTGATTTGAGTATCTTTCTTGCAAGGAGAGCCAACCCGCTCTGCCTCTTTTTGTTTTTCCTTGCCTTTTATTGAGTTAGGAATGCCCTAGTTACACAATGTCTCAACCGCTAAGGGAGAGGGGAAAACCGGTTGAGACTGATTCACACATAGGTACACGTCAACATGTTGAACAACATTCTTCCAAGATGGAGTGGAAAACAACTGCACACAGTAGTTGTTTTTCCCCTTGTCAGCACGAGAACTTGTTCCAACAGCCAGTTTTGCCCAGGGTGTGTTACCGGTCGAACAGGTTTCCTGCACACAAACTTATCACATGCATTAGTTACAAAGAACACTCACACTGTTCACTTTAAGATAAAAAAGGGATAAGTTTAAACACAAAATGTATTAAAGAATATAAATGTGATAATATGTAATTGCAATTACTCCAACATTTCCCTCCTGTTTATCACATTTACAGGTTCTCCAGTCGCTCAACAACATCTTCAATAGATTTTCTGCTATGAGGTCATCTACAAGAAATGTTTACACTCAGAGGTTAGCCCTTAGTTGCCTGGACATTATCATCATCTGAGTCCAGGGCAGAATTAGGTTCAGGAAAGTGGATCTCATAATCAGTTAAATCATCAGTATTTTCATTAACAGGAAGCAGCGTGTACAGCTGCTTTTCCAGGGGAGCAATAGCTGTGTTAATAAGGTGAGTAAACATCGCTCTAAGACATGGAATACGACAACACCCACACAAATTCAGGATTGCTGCAAGCACTGTTATGGAGACAAGAATGGAGGAAATGAGACCACTCCATCTGCCAAAATACTCCCCAAAGGAATCTCACATGGAGGTGTCAACCCCAGAATGGTCTTTCATTTTGACACTAAGTGCACGCAGTCCATCCAACGCTTTGGTCAAGCTGCCATCTGTCGCCGTGTTGTTGGGCACAAAAGTGCAACATTGTTGACCAAAGATGGCACAAACTCCGCCTTTCTCTGCCAAATTAGGAAGGTCACTGGTGTTCCTTAGATCATTAGAACGATTTCTGGTCTGAATTTTTCTTGATAAAGGATTTCTTCTAAGTTTAAACAATAAACAAACAAACAATAAACAATATAAAACAAAAGAGAGAAAAATATATATATATATATATATAATTATTATTATTTTTTTTTAACAAAGTATCAAAAAACTAGCAAAACATTTAGGTCAATTTGATGTTTATTCATTCATTTTAAAAGAACAATACAAGACAGTTTCATCAGATACAAGAATACAAGTAGGATAAAATGAAGGGAGCAAAAAGAAGATGAAATCTTATTATATCTGCCCCTATTTCACAGTTTGTTCAACCAATGATAACCTTCAAGCTACATCACAGAATGAATAATTAGGCCCGAGCAGCTAAGCGCTGCGAAGGCCTATTGTAATTGTAGTGTTTATTTTTTATTTTATTTTTTTCTTCCCCCCAAAGAAGTGGCCTTTTGGAGGCTTTATCATATACGAAAACTCACCAAATTTGGCGGACTCGTCAGGACTGGTGAAAAATTACGTATTTTGCGCGCGTGGCAAAAATTGCCACAGAAACGGCTCAAGAGCGCCCCCTAGAAATATTCAATATACCCTCCGCATGACCTTAGTTTGACGTGGAATCATGAAATTTGCTACACTTGTCCAACTCACCAAGATGCACAGAAAACCCTCCGGCACCAACGTTGTACAATAAATGGGAAGGCGGCCATTTTGGAACGATGACAAAATTTTCACACCTTTTTGGCCGTTTACAGCCTCCGCATTCGAACGAACTCCTCCTATGAATTTTGCTCGATTTGGTTCAAACTTGGCCAGTTTCTTCATAAGGCACGGGGGAACAAACGAAATCAAAATTGTGCATTTTCATGAATGCTGAAGGGGCGGGGCCAGACGTCAAAGTTGGACATCTCGCCATAAAAAACGAAACGCTTACAGCTCTTACATGAAAACAGTCTAATGCCTCATCCTCACCTAAAGCATATCGCGCTTCNTTTCTCTGCTGTGGAATTAAAATACATTATTCTGCATGGACTTTGTCAATATGACCTGCTACCAAATGCAGATGCCAAAAAGGGGCTGAACATGATGAGAAACACTTCAACTTGGATTAACGTCAAATTCTCGCTAACGCAATGACAACACTCGAACAGTGCAAATTTGATAATTTTCACAACTAAACGCAACCTGTTCACAAGCGACAAGTGAAAAGCACATTAGTAGTTGTGCATTAATAGTAATAGTAGTTTCTTAAATTAAAAATGAACTTAAACCAGAAGCCTTTTATATCGGTGCGTTATTTTTGATGGAATGGTCAATATCCAATATTTAACTTTATCGCTAATATCGGCCGATACCATGCCGATAATATTGTGCATCCCTACTACTAACCATTGAAGTCAATCCTGTTTGTCAGTAAAACAGTTCATGAAACTCTTCATGGGTTTTAATGAAACTCTCAGAACATTGTACAGCTACAGTTCATCAGCCTCTGGAGTGACTCTAGTTCAAGAAGGCAGCTAAAGCTAATCACCACAAGCCGACAGAAAAACAGCTAGGACTCGGTCAGTTTTACAGAGACTGAGCTGAGTTTCAAACGGCAGTAGCTGTGTGGGAGTTCCTGTTAGTTCCTGCTGCTCTGAAGACACTAGATGGCGCCAACATTTCCTGAAGATAATCTTAACGAGACGGAGTATAAAAGGCAGTAGATGACTTCTCCTCGCCGCTGAAGCATTACCTGCCTGTGGTCGTGGTGCTTCTAGCCCTTTTGTATCCTATGAGCCTTGAGAAAGACTTACCTGTGCTCCTTTTGCTATTTACAGTATCTCTCCTCGTGAACTACCTGTACCTGGACGTCTTTGAAGAACCCCTGGAAATCTCTTGTGTCTCCGCAGCTGCCTTCCAACAACACGCACTACTACCCAACCTACAATAAGATCTGAAATCTACCAACAACATCATCCTCCTCTTGGAAAACATCATCTAACTCGTGTCCTCGCTCCTCAGGGCTCCTGATGTGCTGTAAATAAAATCACTTTAAATGTATTGTCTGTCTTGAAGTTTGTTCACCCCTCAGGGTGTTCAGTTAAACACAACCAGCTGAGCATCTCTCACTGTGCACACTCTGAGCACAACTCCTTCATATTGCACTTGATCATGCATAATGACCAATCTTTGCAGAGGCATTGACAGTCCTAACTGGCGTCAGTGGGTCTCACGTCAGCTCCGAAAGGTTCATGTAAACCTACAGAAGTCTTTCTAAGTCAATCCATCCTGGAATCCTGCAGAAGCAAGTAGATGTTCGCATCAATGTGTGCGTCTGTCTCCATGCACTGAAGCGTTTGCCAAAAGGATGACTCCTGGTCTGTCTATTCTCACACGCACTCATCCTACTGTTTCCAGGCAACCGCACATAATATTGATGATTGTGTTTGATTAAAGGTAAATTGATGGATTTAGAGCAAATGACGCATTCTGCTTGCCTACTTTTGTGTACGGGTATCCAGGAAACTCAACAGAAAGTACAAGTGTCCTGTGTACCTGTGTATGTCCCGAGAACGCGTTTAGATGTAATTTCATTCTACTTCCTCGTCTGTTCTCTCAGATCTGAACCTGTATGAGTCCACTTGTGCAGCCCCATCTGCGTGGGCCGAGCCACAGTGTGTTGCACGTGCTATAGGAAGTGCGTCTGCCGCACGGTTTCCTGCGGCAACTTCCCCTAGTAGTTTCCATATTTTGTTACAGCCCGTGAGCGTGTTAGCATGTGCCCAAATCATGGGAATGACATTGTTTCTAAACCTTTGTGTCTTTTTAAAGGCGGCAAATGACGCTGTTGGTGCACAATACAAATTATGTTTCAAGTTTGACTTAATGTTCATTGACTTCATTCTGAAAAATTACAATAATTTTGCAGCAACGTGGCTCTACAACCAGAAAAGACATGGATTGATTAGCATCCACACCACTTTGTGGGCTGAACATTGTCTAGTTTTTTTTTAGTTCTAACAGGTCCAAATTTTACTTTAATGTACAGTAGTTCCTCGATTATCGCGGGGGTTACGTTCCAAACCCCCCGCGATAGGTGAGAAACCACAAAGTAGGAACACTATATATATTTTTTAGTATTTATATACATTTTAAGGATTTATGAACCCTTCCCATACTCTTATGTTCTAAAGTCTTAAACCTACGTCATTTTAATAACATACGCGTCGTATATGTACTGTACAGTAGTTACTGCAAAATTTTATATGGGTACTCACCAGCTTTGGTCTGGTTCTGGTCTGGTTCAGATCGGCTCTGTGCAGCTGTTTAGCACCAGATGCAGAACTTTGAAGAGCCAGCACAAAATCACACAACGGTCCCGATCAAGTCCAAAGAATCCAGAGGGATCTGGATGAAAAAAGTCAATGTGAGATCTGAAGAAGACACCGGACCTCCAAGCAATGCCTCCCCGCTCAAGACGCTCCCTGGGCCGGCAAACAGCTCTCAGATTGACAGATGAGGCTGGACATGGTTCGGGTCCAATTTCTGGTCAGTTCTGTACGGCTCTCAGCGTCCACTGAGCGCCGAAGTCACTATGATTAAAGACCAAACTTTTTAGTCAGGTTTGGATTGGATCAAAACTTTACCTCTTTTTCGACAGAAAGTAGCAGCCGGAAGCAGTGTTGGCTTCTGGGACTGGGTAGTGTAGTTCTTTGACTGGTGATACAGTGTAGGCTTATTGAAAGAAAACTACATAAAAGCAGCAGCCGAACGCAGTGTTGTCTTCTGGGTAATGTAGTTTTTTGACCGGTGATACAGTGTAGGCTTATTGAAATAAAACTACAAGAAAGCAGCAGCTGGAAGCAGTGTTGGCTTCTGGGTAATGTATTTCTTCGACTGATGATCCAGTGTAGGCTTATTGAAAGAAAACTACAAGACAGCAGGGGCTGGAAAAAGTGTTGGCTTCTGGGTAATGTGGTTCTTTTGGACTGGTGAAACAGTGTAGGCTTATTGAAAGAAAATTACAAAATGGCGGCGCCTGACCGAAGTATTTTCTTTCGTTAACTGTTTATCTTGTACTGTCCCAGTCACGTGAGTAATATTAAATTTGACAATAGTTGAAAAACCGCAAGAGTGAGTCCATGAAAATTGAACTGTGAAGTAGCAAGGGACTACTGTTGCTAAAAAGAACTGAGTTATAGCAATGTTTAATGTTTGCTAAGGTTAACTAGCTGTGGCGTCCATCTTGAAACTGGTTGATCAGTTGTAATTAAAATTTGGCCGCTGGTTCATGAGGCATTTTGCAAATACACAGACAAACACACAGACGATTACATCATCACCCACCTTGCATGGCATTGAGTGATTACTACGAATTACACATGCTACAGTCTACAACACTAAACATACAATTTATATCATTGTGGTATATCTAGCTATAATTCATATGGTAAATTAGTGAATTTAGCTCTGGTTTGATTTGACAAATATGGACATCCAACCACAAATACAGCCTCCCTGTTGGCTGTGGGTTCTATCCCTGATGGCCCTGTTGTATATCTCAGTTTTGGAACAGTACTGTAAATATTAAGAGACGTTCAGGGTCAGGGACGTTGGTTGGGTCAACAAAACTCTAGACATTCCCCATGGAGGCCATCAGATGCCCTTTCTCTAAACTTACACGGATCTATAAACTCAAGTACAGTACATGTTTATTAATGCAACATCGATGACGAAAGATCAATGTTTGTTTCCCAGTTAAATCAAAACTTTTCCTTTTTTATTTTTTTAAAACCTGATTTTTGGCATGGTTGCCTTTCCCTCAAGGCACACAACGTCAAAACTTTCATTTGCAGCTCCTTGTGATATTTTAAAGACTCTTCTGAGTTTTTATTCACTTTTTATTTGAACAAAAGGCAAAATGAGTATAACTAAACATATCTTGATACATGCTCAGTAATCCAGGTAGAAAAATATATTAAATAAAATATAAATATTAAATACTGTATATATTTAGATAACTAACCCGGTTTACAGTCATTACCACCTGCAGCTGAAGGCTAAGGTCAGGTATCTCTTTTAAATTGTTCCCAGAGGTTCAATGGGATTAACCTGTAAAAATAAAGGTTGAATGAAAAAAAACAAAAAAAGTGCAGCAATAATATTAATGCTTGCATCTGTTTGTTTGTCTGTACTGATCGCAAAATATCACTAATCACTGAACAAATTTGAAAAAAACGTGCAGATAATAATCATCGGAAGAACGTCCATTGCTTATTAAATTTTGGAGCCAACTAAATTAAAGATGGCCGACACGGCCTATCAGCCGTAGGAAAAACTAAAACAGCTATAATTTTGTTCATTTTACAGCTGAAATTTAATGTTATAATAGTTGAGATTAAGCCTTAATTTATACCCTGAGCATAAGTGATTACACATGATTTTTGTTCAATACTATGGCACCAGCTGTTGGAGTCAACCCTGTCTATCTGTTAGCAAAATATCTCATGAACAACTCTATACATTTTAATGAAACTTTCAAGAAATAATCACTAGATACACCTCTACAGCTGATTCACTTTTGGAGCCAAGTTAACTCCAGATGGTCACTGCAGCAAAGCAAACTTAGAAAACAAAAAAATGGGTATAATTTAGTTAATTTTACAAATATTGATCCAAAATTAGTTGTGGTTGTGGCTGAGCATCATTCACTACATATACTCCAAGCATTAGTGAATGTGCAAGATAACTGCTTAAAATTTAAGTAATAACTACATAATCAATCTTGTTTGTCCGTTAGCAAAATATCTTGTGAACCATCAGGATAATTCTAATGAAAATATCAGAACAAATTAATAGGATATACATCTACAACCGTTTGACTTTTGGAGTCAGTTCAAGTCAAGATGACTACCACAGCTATTGAAATTGTCAAAAAGGTCAAAAAGGACTTGCTCAAAAACTATATATGATGTAACTTAGTGTGTTTGTGTATTACACTTATGTTGACTGATGATGTAGCTTAGTGTGTTGTGTATTACAGTTAGAAAAATTAAGTAGAGTTATTCATTTTGTGATGTAGTTTGTGTATTACAGTTAGAAAAATTAAGTAGAATTATTCATTTTGTGATGTAGTTTGTGTATTACAGTTAGAAAAATTAAGTAGAATTATTCATTTTGTGATGTAGTTTGTGTATTACAGTTAGAAAAATTAAGTAGAATTATTCATTTTGTGATGTAGTTTGTGTATTACAGTTAGAAAAATTAAGTAGAATTATTCATTTTGTGATGTAGTTTGTGTATTACAGTTAGAAAAATTAAGTAGAATTATTCATTTTGTGATGTAGTTTGTGTATTACAGTTAGATAAATTAAGTAGAATTATTCATTTTGTGATGTAGTTTGTGTATTACAGTTAGATAAATTAAGTAGAATTATTCATTTTGTGATGTAGTTTGTGTATTACAGTTAGTAAAATTAAGTAGAATTATTCATTTTGTGATGTAGCTTGAAGGTTAACATTGGTTGAACAAACTGTGAAATAAGGGGCAGATATAATAAGATTTCATCTTCTTTCTGCTCCTTTCATTTTATCCTACTTGTATTCTTGTATCTGATGAAACTGTCTTGTATTGTTCTTTTAAAATGAATGAATAAACATCAAATCAAATCAAATCAA
>JBBPBX010115677.1:0-10178 GCA_038048925.1 Garcialebias charrua | reverse complement strand
TGCACCATTTTTTGCCCAAAATGAAAAACGGCGATATCAGAGCCAAAAATTGGGTCTAAAAATATGGGAAAAAAATCCATAAATAACACGCTTCGGCATATAACACGCAGGACATTCAAATGAGCAAAAAAAACCTGCGTGTTATACTCCGACAAGTACGGTAAGTTTAATTTTTTTATATCTAATTTTTTATATTTATTTATTAACTGTCATGTGAAGTTCAGACAGTAGTTAGGAAGTTTATTTGTTTACTATTATGTTTATGAAACAAGAAAAAATAGAAATGGTGAAAAGAAAAGTCATACATTTGTTTGCTTTATTTAATCTGCTTTAAATAAATCTGACATTGTTTATTATAAAACAGATTGATTTATTGCTTCTGTTGAAAAATACTTGGGAAGATATTTTTTAAAATAATTGCGTTTTAAATCTAATTGCAATTTATAGAGAAAAAAAATTGCTCGTTCAGTTCTAGTGTGGACAGACAGACAGGTGTGGACAGAGAGACAGGTGTGGACAGACAGACAGGTGTGGACAGAGACAGGTGTGGACAGAAGACAGGTGTGGACAGAAGACAGGTGTGGACAAAGACAGGTGTGGACAAAGACAGGTGTGGACAAAGACAGGTGTGGACAGAGACAGGTGTGGACAGAGACAGGTGTGGACAGAGACAGGTGTGGACAGAGACAGGTGTGGACAGAGACAGGTGTGGACAAAGACAGGTGTGGACAGAGACAGGTGTGGACAAAGACAGGTGTGGACAAAGACAGGTGTGGACAAAGACAGGTGTGGACAAAGACAGGTGTGGACAGAGACAGGTGTGGACAGAGACAGGTGTGGACAAAGACAGGTGTGGACAGAGACAGGTGTGGACAAAGACAGGTGTGGACAAAGACAGGTGTGGACAGAGACAGGTGTGGACAGAGACAGGTGTGGACAGAGACAGGTGTGGACAGAGACAGGTGTGGACAAAGACAGGTGTGGACAAAGACAGGTGTGGACAGAGACAGGTGTGGACAGAGACAGGTGTGGACAGAGACAGGTGTGGACAGACTGACAGACAGGTGTGGACTCACTGGCTGCTGCAGGGCCCCAGCGGGGGCAGCAGGGTTGTAGAAGGCCCCGGGGCCCGGCTGGCTGAACTGGACCGGCTGCAGGTTGAAGGAGCCAGCCGGCTGCAGGTTGGGCCCCCCAGGGAACTGGGGGTTCAGGGGTTCTTGGAAATGTTGGGGGCCCATGCCAAAGTTCTGCTGGGGAGCCATGGGAGTGTCATAGATGTGAGGGGCCATTGGCTGCATGGGGGGCAGGTTGGGTTGGGAGGCGAACCTCGGGGGCCCCTGCTGGCCAGCGGGGTAACTGAAGTGTGGGGGCCCACCCTGAAGGGGCCCAGGCACGTCAAACCTGGGACCCAGCTGGGCAGGGCCCTCGAAGCGAACAGGACCATCAAACCTCATCGGACCCATCTGATTAGCGGGCCCCTCAAAGTGCGGGGGCCGCGGCTGCTGGAAACCCATCGGACCGGGCCCCATGTTGCTGAACCGAACCGGCCCTTCGAAGTGCTGACCCGGGCCCTCTAGGTGGCCTGACCCACCTGCCTGTCCCTCAAACCTGATGGGGAGCTGCTGGCCAATGGGAGCCCCGAACCTGACGGGCCCCTGAGGAGGCCCCTGAGGTAGACCCTGAGGGAGCCCCTGAGGTGGCCCCTGAGGTAGACCCTGAGGGAGCCCCTGAGGTGGCCCCTGAGGTGGCCCCTGAGGTGGCCCCTGAGGGAGCCCCTGAGGTGGCCCCTGAGGGAGCCCCTGAGGTGGCCCCTGAGGGGGCCCATCGAACCGTCCGATGCCATCTCCTCTCATCGGGCCGTGACCCATTTGGGGCCCGTCACTGGGCCCAGGGCCTTCAGTTCTGTCGGGCAGGTTGTGGTGAGGCGGGCCCCCAGCATCAAACCTGAGCGCTGGGTGGTGTGGCTCCTCGTAGCGTCCAGGGCCTTCATACCAGCCGGGTCTGTGGGGCCTGGAGGGGCCCATGTGTTGGGGTCCACTGTAGCGTGTTAGGGGTTGTCCTCCATCATGAGGTGGGGTGTGTCCCGGGGACTCTTCCAGTGGACGGACAGCAGACAGGGGCCCCCCACGAGGTGGGCCCTTCAGGATGGACTTGGAGGCAGGATGGGGGACTTCCAGGGGCCCATCATCTGAGTGTTCACTGTTTGGACTCTCGAAGCGTGGGACCGGACTCATGTCCGCCAGGTCCTTCTGATGCAGCGGAGACAGGCGCTCCCGCTCAAAACGAGGAGGCGGAGCCTCCAGACCACCTGGGCTGGGACAGTTCCTGAGGCTTCCGGTGCTGGAGGGAAGGGGCCCCTCGGGCCTGCGAGGCTCAGAGGGGGGGCCGTATCTCCGCGGAGCATCGTAGCCGCTCTTCTGCTCCTCGTCGTACAACTGGCGCTCCATCAGTGGCGACGTCCACTCCCGTTCACCTGGAAACAACAGATACTGTGATTTCCTGAAGGCCCCTGAACTCATCACATCACCCTGACCGAGCTGTGAAATCCCACATGTCCCTGAACGCATCCTGTCCCTGGCAGAGATACTTCCCTCTCATCCAGGGGTGACCAACATGGCGCTTGTGGCAAAGAGCACCGTCTAAATATCATTCATTACAAGTTTTTACCTAAATCTGGATAACGGCCGATATTATATTATTATATCACCAATTATATTATATTATTATTATTATATCACCAATTATATTATAATTATATCACCAATTATATTATATTATTATTATTATATCACCAATTATATTATATTATTATTATTATATCACCAATTATATTATAATTATTCACCAATTATATTATATTATTATTATTATATCACCAATTATATTATATTATTATTATTATTATATCACCAATTATATTATATTATTATTATTATATCCCCAATTATATTATATTATTATTATATCACCATCATTACCCGTATTGATTTTACATGAGGCTAGGCAAGTACAATGTGTACACACATGTGCATGCAGCATGTCAAAAAAGGCAACTTGAGGTAAGTTTTATTAATGTTGGATAAGACCCAGAGGAAGACCCAGGACACGCTGGAGGGACTATGTTTCTCGGCTGGCCTGGGAACACCTTGGGATTCCCCCAGAGGAGCTGCTCCAAGTGGCTGGGGAGAGGGAAGTCTGGGCCTCCCTACTTAGGCTGCTACCCCCGCGACCCGACCCTGGATAAGCGGAAGAAAATGGATGGATGGATGGATGGAAGTTTCAAAGTTGTAATTAAATTCTAGGGCTGCACCGATACCGATTTAGTTTTATAATCAACACTGTTAGATGTTGTAAGGTCACAATGCACCTTCAATTTTCAATCTTATTTTGTTGAAAAACAGACCCTTGAACAATATTCTAGAAACAATACAAACTTGTTTTAACTGGTCACAGGGTAGTGCTCTGAAATATACAGTAAATGAAGTTTAGACAATTGTTGTTAAAACTAAAACTAAAAAATAAATCTGTAAAATCAGTTTCTCATGCAAGCATTGGCCGATTTCCCAAAATTAAGGAAATCGGGGCCGATTTATCGGCGCACTCCTAATAAATTCTAACACAAAATGTGTTTTATTTTATTCCTAGCTTTAAAGTGGATATTTAAAGGACAACACCCACCATGTTTTCAAATTAAAGCATTCTGCTCCCTCCCCTCAGAGCCATATATGGCACAGTCCGAGCTCTGCTGAACTTGGGATCTGCTCCGCCCCCTGCTTCTGTCTGCTCAGAACCGCTGCGATATTCTGTGTTTATGGTAATAAAACCTAATAAAATAAAATAAAACCATGGAGCGCTAGTCCTACAACACAAAATCCAGCAGACACCAGCAGAGGTTCACGAAGCAACGTTTGGACATGATTTAATTCGCTCGTGACTTCCTCACGTCGCTGCGCTGGTCTGGAATGTGTGGAATGCTCCACCTCCTCCTGTCTGCGCTGCGATATTCTGTGTTTATATGATAATATAACTGTTAAATTTTTTTAATAAAACCACGAATCACTCATCCTACAACACAAAATCCAGCAGAAATCATCAGAGGTTCACGAAGCAACGTTGGACATGTTTTAATTCGCTCGTGACTCGTGACAAATCCATTTCCTCATTCCTGTCAGTGCAGGATGAAGCGATCACTTGGCTTTTGGCAAAAAAACTAAATAAAAGTCCAGCTCTGGGATAAAGAAGGGATATTTAATACATTTTGTGTCACATAAAAAACAGTCCTGCATCGCTTTGCAATCCTTTGAATGAGAACGAGCTGCGGCTGGGACAGGTGGGGGCGTGGGTTGGGGCGTGACAAACAACTCTGTTTTTATTGGCTGTCAGTGTCCTGGTCACTCTTGTGTTTTCAGTGTTTTTATAAATGCTGATAGAGAAGCAAGGGGACTATAGTTTTTTTCAGAGATTACTTTGTCTAACATCAGTTTGTCAGTAGATAGTGACTGAGTGAAGAAATATGTTAAAAATATATTGTTTGAAAAGTTACAGACTACATTACAATGTTACATACTATAGCTTTAATATTTATTAGTTTATTTAAAAATAATACAGGAGCGTTTATTTATATTGTAGAGAAATAACGCTAAATGTGTTATTTCATGATTTATAGCAGATTTTAGCAGAAGCTCCGGGAAAAATCTGCTCCTCTCCATATATGGGCATTCACGTCACTAAAGTGACGCCTTGGAGTTACAGGTGGAGTTATAATAAGCCTTCATCAACTTCCATGACCGCTGCTCTGAGCGAGGAAAAAAAAAAAGCTAAGCATTTTTAAATATTCCCTAAATCTGCCCGTTGATTAATCCTGCTGTCGCTCACTGATGTCTATATTCTGAGCGAGCATCCACGTGGACGCTTGATCGCGACAAATTCATTCATTTCCGCATCGGCTTTTTATTCTCTCCCCTCGTGACCAGACAGGTCGGGAGTACAGAAAGGCAGCCGCGCAGCGGAGCTCTGCGCGCGTGCTCCCCGCAACAAGGCTGGGATGGAGCAGAGCCCTGAGTCGACAGAATTCGGAACTTCAAAGGTGACCAGCAGAACGGGGAGCCAGAGACGCGCGGCTCGCTCCTCTGGGCAGAATGAGAGCAGCAACGGTCCGCAGCGGTGTTATAAAATAAATAATAAATAAAATCAGAGCGCTGGTCCATATGTACACACAAATGCACCAGGAAATATGCAGTTTTAACTCCCACTCTCTCTCATAAACCTCCATGGAAACTCACTCCTGCCTTCTGCCTTCTGGGTGGAGATGTAACAAAAGTCACATGACACTTCGGCACTCTTCGGCCAGGTTTCCGGATTCATTCGGGAGTGTTTTTTTTTTTTTTTTTTAACCCTCGCCTGGCCCAAATGCAAAAATGAAAATAGACATCATATTAAATTACAATAATTGTCCTATATGGTGAATTGTTACTGTCATGGTGGGTGTTGTCCTTTAAGTGATTAATTTAAGTGACTGTTTAAAGTTATTTTATATATTCTTTTAAATAATGGGTGATAAGAGATTTATTTTTTATTTTTTTATGCACTCTTCATTCAAGGTTTTCTTTTTGATGAATTTTTTTGTTTATTTTGTTTCTAAAAGAAACAAAATAAACAAAAAAAAATTCGCTTTACATCTGCTAAGTTCATGGCATAAACCAACAGACATGTTCTGGTTAAAGGGGACCACACATGCAAAATTCACTTTTTAATGTTTTTTTTAACTCAACTTTGGGTATGTACTTCATAAAAAAACAGTCCTAGGGCCAAAAAAATGCACCCAGTGGTTTATTTACTCCAAGTAGATTTATTTATTTTTGATAGAAACACAAAGTTTTTAACAAAATACAACAAATACACACCTAGAGGAACTGGGGTGTGTATTTATTGTATTTATTTTTTGTATAAAAAAAAAAAGAAACACAAAGTTTTCAAATCCTGCGGTTTGTGACGTCACAAACCGCGGCCACAACCCACCCCAAACCTGAGTCCAGCCCCTCAGATCAGTTCAAAATGCTGCAGATCTGAGGAGCTCACATTTAAAATACAAAAAGAGTGGATTAAAACACTGAATGTCAAATGAGACTGAATGACATTACAATGAATGTTTTGTGTTTAAATCATCCGTTAGGCCCCCCCTTGTTCCTGATCAGTGTCGGGTGGGGGCTGGAGCCCAGCTGCCTTTGAGTGAAGACCAGGGACAGCCTGGACAGGCCTCCAGTCCATCACAGAGACACATCAAGAGACAACCGTCCACACTAGGGGTTGAACGAGTACATCATTTTTAAGCTCGACATTAACATAAAAAAACTCGAGTGGCACTCGATTAGTCAATGACGTCACAATGTCTTATGATGCAAAATAAATAAATAAATATAAATGCATAAAAACGTCTTTACAAAAAGAAAAAAAAAGACCAACAAAACATTGGGAGCATTTATTATGCTCCTATCATTTATCATACTGCAGATAAGTCACAGGAAAAACAAAACTATTAGTTAATATTAATATTAAAAGTGAAAGTAAGGCGCTGAACCGAAACTTAAAAAACAAATGGAGCCACACCGTACCACCGCCTGCAGTGCAATTTAGGTTTACTTTTAGAGATTAATGTGTTTATAGGTTTTTAATAGCTAGAGAGATGAATATTTGCTGCTTTTTGTTGTGAAACGAGAGAGAGGACGCCGTTTCGGCGTGTTATATATGTGACCTGCAATGCAACACTGCCCCCTGCTGTCACAATCTACTACAGTGTTCAAAGAAAAGAAAATCTACAGGAAGTTGATTCAATGAGTAGCGCAATTTATAAAATTATAAACCGTTTTACCTTTTTGACAAAACTGGGCCTGCTCCATTAACATCCGTGCGCACAAAGGAATCCAAATCCAGCTAAAAGCTTCCCCGCGCTCGGATTTTATCACGTGATGTGACGTACTGCAGTTACCGCGACGTGATGACGTCACTACGGGTACTCGAGGTGGACAAAAAAGCCTAGATAGAAGTCAAAGCACTTGATCTGTCGAAAACTCGGTTAACCTGTTAAAGCATTAGTCCACACCCTCAGAGACATTTAGTCACACCGATGAACCAGCTCCAGTTCTAATCAGTAATGATCAATAATAACTGGTCATATGATAAATCATTATTAGTTAATTGTTGTGAGTCCTGACACTCGTCATCTATTCACATAGATGTGAATTTATTATTACCGTAATTGCCGGTGTATAAGCTGCTTCTTTTTTCTCACACCCCGCGGTTTATATGCAGCAGCATCTTATTTATGTATCATTTTCATAATTTTAAAAATGTAGCACAGCAGGAGCAGTCTGGGGGCATAGATCCCGACGATGTACGGTGGATTCGAGTTGCACTCAGGTCCAGATAATCGGAACCGACCCAGCCATCATATCTGAAGCCGAGCCGACGGATTAACACCCCCCCTCCCGACATTTTTAATTAAGCTTTAACTGCTTACACCACCGACTATTGTTAACGGTTGGTGGACGTGCGCGGCTGAGGTGGCAGATCAGAGCTGAGGAGTCAAAGTGCATTCAATGTAGGGGTGAACGATTAATCGCATTTGCGATTATCTTGCGATATGTTAAAACGCGATTCTCTAATCGCACGGGCTGCGATTTGACTGGTCACGAGATTTGGTAGTGAACCGCTCTGGCCGCGCGCAGCTCTGAGCGGAGCAAAACAGAGAGAGCAGGAGGAGGAGACCGTGCGCTCCAACACAGTTGCTTCAGGCTCGACAGAAGTCACAAAAGTTATAAATTCAGGTAAGTTAGTCCATGTAAACGTGTATCTGATCTTAGAGGCTGAAACACAGAGACCGCGCGAGATAAACAGAGAGCTGGTCATGTGACCGGGTCTGTTGTTGACGCTGCCCTGTTAGCAGCTAGCTCAGCAAGCCAACGTTCTTCGTGAAAAAGAGCATTAATTATCTGATTTTAAAAAAACAGTTGTGTCGTTAGTGATATGAATTAATACAGAACCAGTAAAAATAATCGCATTTTAAATCGCAATCGCAATTTATAGAAGAAAAAAATCGCGATTAGATTATTTTCCAAAATCGTTCAGCCCTAATTCAATGCTTCTGCTCCGATGTGTCAGATACTTTGTGACCTCACCTGTTCGGGTCATCGACCGCGTGCGTCCGCTGAGCGCAGCGGCTGAATGAACGTCCATTTGGACCGTGCACCTCTGGCACGAGTCCGTCTGAAGCTCAACTCAACCTTTTCCTCTTTCAGCCGGTCAGCGCGCGGTCAAATGGTCGTGTGCGGCAGGTGCAGTATGGCAAGCCATGTTGTCATATATTGGATCGTTGGCCGTTTGCGTCCCTGACGCAATAAAAAGCTCGACACCAACCCGATTATTATAATAATTATTATTATAATTTGAGATTATCATTAATGAAAAGTGCGTTATAAATTGAATTCATTATTATTATTATTATAATTATTATTATGGAGCGGCCCGACCCGGGCTCTGGCTCCGGGTTAGAAAGGACTGCTCTACGGTGGATGATCGCATATTTAATAAGTGCAGCTCAGAGACAGGTGTGTTCTAAAGCTCAACAATTACGGTAATACTAGAATTAAAGGAGGGTCTTAGTGTCTCGGTCCCTCTGGACCAGCTCAGTGTCAGAGTTGGGTGTCCCTGGTCCTCCCAGAACCCAGAGTTCTGGTTCTGGCTGGCGGCTCCAGAACCTGGACTATGAGGACTTACCGGTGTCTCTGGACTCGCGGGGGTCGGCTCTCCGTCTGAAGCGGAGTCCCGGCAGAGACTTGAGCTTGGGGAACTCTTTGCCGTGGTTGTACTCCTCGATCATGGGGGCCAGAGGGGCCCGCAGCTCCTCCCGCTCTTTGCTCCGCCTCTCACCTGTCAATCATAAAGAAAGTCAAAGACGAGAACAACCCCAGAGGAGACGTCTGACAGACGAGCGTCTCACCTGGTCTGTCCCGCGGCAGGTGGACGTACGGACGTCCAGCGCTCAGACTGTTGTCCCCGATGTCCTCCGGCGTGTCGTCAGCGGGGAGCCGGCGGCTGACCTGCGTCTTCCTCAGCTTGGACTTGTGCTCGTAGTAGGACAGCTCGGCAGCGTCCAGGGCGTTGTGTGAGCGGGACGCAGCCGAGGGACTCTGGTTCTGGGCGTCGTCCCAGGCCTCGGAGCGCTGCTTCTCCTCCTGGTACTGGAACAGGTGTTTGATCTGGTGGGCCATGTTCAGGAAGTCCTCCTGGGAGATCTCGCCGCTCTCCAGACGTTTGCTGGCCTGCAGAGACACGAGTGTTCAGAGACACGGGGACAGACAGGAGGACAAAAAGGACGAGTTCTGTGGACGCACCCTCCTGAGCAGGTCCTTCTTGGAGGCGGAGTTGAGGACTTCAGGTATCTGCAGGTCAGGGTCCACGCTGAGACGGTGCTTCGGGGTCCTGGGGGTGCCGGGACGGGTCGGGGTGCCGTACAAAGGTTTGTGTCTCACAGGAGCGGTCTTGGTGCGAGCGTCCTCCAGGAGCTTCAGGCTGGACAGAAGACATTTTAGAGACAGAGCAGCAGAGCGGAGGTTCTGACAGGAAGTGGACTCACTGTTTGTTCTCCTCCCAGCCGCTCCTCCAGCGCTGAGGCGCCTCCTTCTGCTCCTTGACCCCCCCGTCGTGTCCTCGGGGGGAGTCCTTCTGACAGGAAGTGGACTCACTGTTTGTTCTCCTCCCAGCCGCTCCTCCAGCGCTGAGGCGCCTCCTTCTGCTCCTTGACCCCCCCGTCGTGTCCTCGGGGGGAGTCCCTGGACTCGGAGCGGCGGTCCTCTGCCGGTCTCTTCGGCCTCCTGCCTTCTGATTGGCTCTTTTTGAGGGCGAGTCGCTCTCGACCCGGTTTGCCGTGTTGCACGTCATCGACTCGGACCCGCCTGGGCTTCCCGGGTTTGTGGGGCGGGGAGCTGCTCCGGGGCCGGCCCTTGGGCGAGCGCCAGTCCTTCCTCTTGGGGGAGGCGGTGGGCGAGCGCGAGCGGGACCGTTTCCTGGCGTGGGTTCGGGCGTTTCCTCCGGTTTTGAAGTCGGCCTTGTCTGCGGACTCGCCTCGGTCCTGTTTGGCCACGGAGCCGTTCACCAGTCTACTTGGCGGTCCTCGGGGGTTC
>JBBPBX010115676.1:0-10179 GCA_038048925.1 Garcialebias charrua | reverse complement strand
ATCCATCGTCAGGCTGATGGTCCTCCTTGATCATGTGAGCAGCTGGTTTCGGCTGTCATCAGCCAACTGGTTGATCCACTGTGGGAGGGTGCTATTTATAAGACTGAGCTGAACACAGCTTCTCAGACTGAGGAAGTCTTTCGGACGAAAGACAAAACATTTCTACAGTTTTTTTGCTTTGTTTTGTTTTGTTTTTTGAATGTCCAGAGGACCAGACTTAGCTTTTTTGGGTCCATTCCAGATGCTTGGAAAACAGCCTTTGTTCTGTGTTTGCTGAAGGGAGGTGACCCCACCTTACTGAACAACTACAAATTAATCTCTAAACTCTGCATTTAGCCAAGGTTCTAGAAAAACTGATAAACTCTCAAGTCAAAAAGTATTTGGACTCATTTAACATCTTACCTCTCAACCAATCTGGTTTCAGGAAACAACACAGCACAACAACTTCTTCACTGAAGGTTTTTAATGACATTGTTGAAGCATTGGATGCTAAGGATTATTGTGCTGCACTTTTCTTAGACCTGTCTAAAGCTTTTGGCACTGTGGATCATAACATATTCTGCCATAAGCTCTCAGAAATTGGTTTCTCAGGTCATACCATTGGTTGGTTCTCTAACTATCTTTCAGATTGGAGGCCACATGTTTAACAGAATGATATTTGCTCCAGTTATTTAACATTTAACAATATTGTACCACAAGGCTCAGTCTTAGGACCCACCCTCTTTACAATCTACATAGGTAATGTAGGTCAGAACATCCCTGATGCATCCTTACATTTCTATGCTGATGACACAGTTGTTTATTGTTGAGCTAAAACAGTTGCTAAGGCTTTCCAGCTTTTGAATCTGCCTTTGACATCATCCAGTCAGATTTGTTCCATCTCAAACTTGTCCTAAATGCCGATAAAAACCAAAGGGATGATTTTTTTCAAACAGGAATTCAGTCCCAGCAGATCTTTCTCTGATTTTTTTTTTCCGTCAAATGGTGTCCCTATTGAGTTTGTCTATTCCTATAAATATTTGGGTATCTTGGTCGACTTGCATCTCTCTTTTAAGCTCCACGTGTAAAACCTAGTAAGGAAACTGAAAGTTAAAATGGGTTTCTTTTTCAGAAATACAGTAGACCCTGTCTTACTCTGATTGCTAGGAAATGCCTTGTAACGTGACTTTCCTTCCCTCCGTTGATTACAATGACATTATTTACATGAGCGCTGCTACAAACACTCTACAGATGCTGGATGCCGCTTATCATGTTGTGCTAAAATTCATAACTGGCTGTAACTACCGTACCCAGCATTGCACCTTGTATCACTGGTTAACTAGACATCATCACATCACACAGACTCTCTCACTGGTACATTTTCATCTTTAAATCACTTCTTGGGCTGATGCCGTCACACTTCTCATCTTACATGTCTCTGCGTGAGTGCAGCTACAGCGTGCGCTCTCAGGACATTCTTTCATGTAGCGTCCCCTCAGTGCGGACTGAACTAGGCAAAAGGGCCTTCTCCTACTCCGCTGTTGTTTCCTGGAATATCTTGCAAAAAAATCTGAAGCTCTTGACCTTGACCTCTCTAAGTGGCTTTAAACATCTGTTAAGTTCCTGGCAAAAACCAATGCAGACATGTTCCTGTTTTTAGTTTTCCACACCACTTTATAATCTAGCTGTTTTTTAAATACCTTTTACTTTTGACTGTGCTTTTGGTTGCCATTTTATTGTAATTTGTAATAAAATAAAATAAACAAATTTGTATGCCTCTTTTATGACTGTCTATTGTTTTCGTCATCCAATGTTGTCATCTCTCTTTGTTAAAAAAAAAATCAGGTCTCTTGTAAATTCATTCAACTTTTATTTAGTCAGGTAAATCTTATTGAGCCTCGTGGGCTCATTTACGAAAGTGACCTGCTAAAACTAAAGAACGATGAACAGCAATGATAGAATTTCCTTAAACAATGAACAATAGAAAAACAAGAGAGAAATACTTATTTTTTTTATTATTTTTTTTAACAAAGTATCAAAAAACTAGCATGAGTCCCCAATGCTCAGTGGGATTAATCTGTATAAATAAAGTTTGAATGAATAAAGGCAGGCAATAAAAATGCAGAACAATACTAAAAACCCATTTGAATCTCTGCTACAATGCAAGTACAAATGCAAACTTTAAAAATGTGAAAACAACCTGCAGTATTAAGGTGAAATATGTCTGTAATTTGTGGAATGGTGTTACTCTGGGAGTGTAGGGTTGATGTATGAGAATTAACAAAAGGCACTTGTACAAAGAAAGCCATCAGAGCTGGGATTGCTTTCCTACTGGATGGTCTCTCAAAAGCATCTTGTTTTTCGACAGGAACAGATGAGCTTTTATTGTTTGGCACAATCATCAGTGAGGGACCTTTAATTTATGTCCCCCTGTTTTTGAGAGCATATGTTTTATTCTGCATGGACCCAAGTAGATCCATCTAGGCAGAGTTTTATTTTTCACCTACCGCCTCCGAGGCACTCATCGCCTGTAACCTTTGGGCAACAGAGTGGTTATTTTGTTGACAAGAACCGCTCAGGAGCACTCATTCTCTGGAAAAGTACAGATAGGAGGTGTGGGGTATGTTCAGGAGATGGATTCTGCCGAGGTGGGTTTGGTTGCAGCTATGAATGAATAGAGGATGCTCTGAAACACACTTTTAAACAGGCCATTTTTATGCAGCTGCTGGAATGTTTTTAGGTGCATGTACACTTAAAACCTTTATAAAATTGATTCAGTAAGTGATGTAAAATTTCTACCAACATGATAATATATATATATATATATATATATATATATATATATATATATATATATATATATATATATATATATATATATATTAGGGGTGTAACGATACACAAAACTCACGAGACGAGACGAGAAAATCACAGATCTCGCGAGAACGAGACGAGATTTTAACATTAGTTCAAGAAAACTTCAAAGATCGGTTTTATGCCGCAAAAAGGCTTTTATTCTGTTTTAACATGTATTACAAACCCAACTGATGTCTTCATTTTACTGATTGAATCTCCTTAGACCTTAGAACGTTCAACTTTGTTTAAAAAAAATAGATATTCACGCAGGACTTTCCAAAAATTGAACATAAATATCCGCATCAGCACTGAATCTGCCAAGTACCCTCTCGAATCTGCAGCCGTCACTCACCAGTGTTGCCAGATTGGGCGGTTCACCGCGATTTTCCTTCTGACTTTTGCGGGTAAAGAGTGCTTTGGGTGGGTGGGACTCTATCTGGCAACACCGGTCACACCGGTGTTTACGCGTGTGTCTTTACATTCGGGGCAGCGTCGGCAGCGCCGGGACCCTCCATCAATGTAGAGGCGTCTGCGGCACCGGGACCCTCCATCAGTAGTTGGGGCGTCTTCTATAGCAACTTCATCCGGCGAAGCCATGCTGTCCGTGACGCTGACTTGCTAGGGGCTCTGCTAGCGCTAGCATTAGCGTCTCGCGAGACAACGTTACCTCTCAACGAGAGATATCGCGGGAGTTTAATATCGCGAGATCTCGTACAACGAGATCTCGTTACATGCCTAATATATATATATATATATATATATATATATATATATATATATATATATATATATACATGCTGTATATGAGTGTATGTATAAATTAAATTGCCTGCTTATTCTTTCTGCTGTAACAGGCCAAAATATACCCTCAGTCATGACTTTACCTGGGATTAAAGGGTCTAGTGTAGATTATAACTTCATTATGCTATGGACAAGGCCAATTTTTACTCTTGGGTATTAATAAGTCTATGTTTACCAAGGTTGATTAACTGTGACAGCCATTTTATTCTGGGTTGAGTACACAGGTTATCATTAAATGTACATCAAAGAATATGTTTCTTAAAGTTTGACTGAAATCAATCTCCATACAAACTAACATATAAATAAGTTCATGTGAGATATTGCATGAAATTGAGCACAATAGCATTTTCCATTTTAGCCAAAATGACAATAAATTTGTCATTTTCTTTCCTCATAAGATGATTTTAGTTTAAAACTCTAGCATAAAAGGTGATGGGTGATATGCAGGAATACTCAAATTTAATATTTTGTATTTTTAAGCCCAGATTTATGTCTTAACTTCACATTATAATGATGACATAATTTTCTTCTGCAGTTGATTTTGCTCATTCAAAAGTTGATCGAATAAAGCTTGGTTTATTCTGCTGCTTAAAATATTAAATATGTAAATTTTTGCACACATGCTTTTCAATGCAGTTTTTTTTCTCCTAAAATTGAGTATGTAAAAGCTTCAGAGGTGTGTTTTGTAAATGTTTTAGATTATTTGCTTTTGATGCTTGTTAGTGAACAGTCAGACAGCCTGACTTCCTTCCAGTAGCTCCTGACCACCTGCAGAATCAAAATAATAGGTCTGCTGCACGCTGCGCTAAAGGCTCCACTGCAGCACAAAGACTTATTGACAGAGCTAAAAGTGGTTCTGCACATGAAATGAAAAAATAAATGTGAAACCTTTACCTTCTATTATTAATACAGCAGAGAATTACAATACACCAGTGAGAGGCCTCCGCATCCAAGCTGTGAGCATTTGACCCATGATATTATGATGGGAATATTTCTAAGCTATGAAGCTTCATAAAATCAGTGTCCGGCTCAGCGGCACTTTGTAAAGGATTTATGGTTGCTGGTGAACACTGACAGCTGTGAGAAACAAACGTGTGACATTAAAGCAACAATTCAACTCCCACTACTTCTCCAGTTCCCAGCGGAGATCTCGCTTTCACACACGCACGCACACACACACCCACACACACACTTCCCCAGAGGCTGAAATATATTCTGAGCTGAACCCTGAAATGTAAATTCAGTGCTGTCTACTCACCTTGATTTAACACACCCTTTGAATGGAAATGTGGCAGGTGTGCATGTGTGAGTTTTTAGGTCAACACCCAACCCTGCTGCAGTCAGGTAAGAAGCTCAGATGCTGAAGAGCCTATGGAGACACAAATTACTGAGCAGTACAGCCATTTTCTCTGCTGGATGCTCCAGCTACAATTTTACAGAATTTGTTACAGAAAACCCTCTGTGTGGCACAGGACCGACCATTTACAAAGGACAAATGGTCCCATGGGTTGATCATGGAGGACAGCTATGGCTGTATTTGCAACATTATCACACATAGTTTCTAAACCAAAGATGGAGCCCACAATTTTTCTTGCTTGTTTTGGTCAGATAATTTGCCTTAATGCCCCCTCCATTTAAAAGTTCTTTTTAAAAACAGTAAATCTTATGTGCATGTTATAACTCGCATATTTGCTTCATCTAGTCGAATTGGAGCAACTGTCTATTCAATCACAAAAAGCATCCTGATTACAATAGTTCTGTTTTGGTTCCTGGTAACAGAGTGGAGTGGGGATTGTAAATGCCCTCCATTCATGCATGTTATGAACATGATAACTTGAAAAATAAGTGAAGTACTGACTTCCATTTTTGTGCGCAGTTGCATCTAGGCTAGCCTGGTTAAAACCAGACCCTGTCCTTCACTTCGCTTCGGACAAGGGTCTGGGATCTCTTAATAGAAAACCGATTCTTGCTGGAGGCGTGGCCTCTGCTGAGGAACAAGACCATTGGATCTTAGAACATTTTTGAACAGGAAAAGCATTCTGCTCCCTCCCCCTCAGAGCCATATATGGTCTGCTTCCTCTGCTCTCGTGAACTTGAGATCTGCTCCACTCCCTGCTGCATGTCGTCTCGCTACCACTGGATATTCTGTGTTTATGGAAATAAAACGTCTTAAAAAATAAAACCATGTAGCTCTGGTCCAGCTCACCATAAGGCCAGAAAATATGCAGGGACTCGGGCAGCAACGTAAAACCCAAGTTTAATTCTCTCGTGACAACCTGAGGCTCTTCCTCGTTCATTTCACTCAGCAGAGGGAGAGGAGGAGGGAGCGATTACTTGACTTTTTACAAAAAAAACTCCAGAAAACTCCAGATAAGGGATTAAGAAGGGGAAATTAATACATTTGTGTCAGATATAAAACAGTCCTGCATCGCTTTGAATAAGAACATGCGGGTGCTCGCTGGCTGCGCGCTGGGACAGGACAGGTGGGGGCGTGGGTTAGGGGCCAAAAGCTCCGCTCCTTCTGTTCTCTGATTGGTCCGGTCAAAAATCTACCGGAGAAATCCTTGTGGATAGGAGAAGTCCCAGACTGAGCAGTGAAGGGAAATGAGAATTGAGCGGAGCTGCGTAGGAGGGCGAGGGCCAGGCTACATCTAGGCACAAGAATGGTTTCTTTTGGTAATTAGGTTGCCCCAACAAAATTCAAGATGGCTGCCTTATTGACAGATACAGTATGTGTATTTAAACACATTGACTAAACTAAAAGACATACATTCATGTTAAACTTATAATTTGGATAATTTGAAAAATAAACAACGTGACAACGTCTGTCTAGGTGTGTGGCTTCATATTGGCATAAAAAAGGTCCTTATAAGCTAGCTAGCTAGCAGCCAGTCAGCCAGTCAGCCAGCCAGAAGACAGCCAGCGCCAGCCAGACAGACAGACAGACAGACAGACAGACAGACAGACAGACAGACAGACAGACAGACAAAACACCATACTGTACTTGTTTTTCCTTTAAATTTTCATGAGCTAAACTCAAAGATCTAAGAATTTTTCTGTGTAGCTACCCAAAAGGCCTTTTTCTCTAAAGTATTTTTCACAAATTTGTGTAAATCTGTGTTAGTGAGAATTTCTTCTTTGCCAAGATAATCCATCCACCTCACAGGTCTGGCAAATCAAGATGCTGATTAGACAGCGTGATTATTGCACATGTATGCCTTAGGTTGACCACAATAAAAGGTCACTCTAAAATGTGAATTTTTATCACACAACACAATGAAACAGATGTTGCAAGTGTTGAGGGAGTGTGCAGTTGTCATGCTGACTGTAGGAATGTCCACCCCTTGCCTGTGAATTGAATATTAATTTATCTACCATAAGCTGCCTCCAATAGCATTTCAGAGAATTTGGTAGTCCATCCAATCGGCCTCACAACCGCAGACCATATGTAACAACACTGGCCCAGGACCTCTACATCCACCATCTTCACATCCAAGTTCATCTGAGACCAGCATCTTGACAGCTGCTGCAACAATCAATTTGCACAACAAAAGAATTTTGGTACAAACTGTCAGAAACTGCCTCAGGGAAGCTTGTCTGCATGCTTGTTGTCCTCATCAGGGTCTCTACCTGACTGCAGTTCATCATTGTAACTGACTTGAGTGGGCAAATGCTCACATTCAATGACGTATGACATGTTGGAGAGATGTTCTCTTCATGGATGATTCCAGGTTTTCACTGTACAGGACAGATGATAGACTGTGTGTATGGCATTGTGTGGGAGACCAGATTGCTGATGTCAACAGTGTGAATCGAGTGTCCCATGGTGGTTGTGGGGTTATGGTATGGGTAGGAGTGTGTTATGGACAACGAACACAGGTGAATTTTATTGATAGCATTTTGAATGCACAAAGATACTGTGATCCTGAGGCTTATTGTTGTGCCTTTGTACCACAGCCATCGCCTCATGTTGCAGCATCATGAAGCACAGCCCCATGTTGCAATGATCTGTACACAATTCCTGGAAGCTGAAAACAACCCAGTTCTTGAACAATCAGCATACACAGTGGCCATGTCAACCATTGAGCATGCTTGAGGTTTTCTGGATTGGTGTGTACAACAGTGTGTTCCAGTTCTGGACAATATGCAGCAACTTTTGAAGAGTGGACCAACATTCCACAGGCCACAATCAGCAACCTGATCAACTCTGTGCGAAGCAGATGTGTTGCACCGCGTGAGGCAAATGGTGGTCACGCCAGATACTGACTGGTTTTCTGACCCAGTTTTTTGATTGGTGAGAGTGCAGTGACCACCATTTTGATTTACTTTTTAAAATCTGCTCTGCAAACAACAATAATTGCAGATAACTTTTGTCTATTATCTGTTATTACTTTCACTGCAATGCTTTTAAGTCCTGAAATCCACTGTCATGTTTCTTTTATTTTCTAAATGTTTATTCAGTGCCAACGAAATGTTTGTTTTCTTGAAACGATGAGCTCATGCTGCAGTGCCGAAGACCCTGTCAGCTGTTTCTGAACAATTTCTTCCTCTGTTTCAATGTGACTCAGTGTCTATAGTTGATTTCTTAAAGGCAGTTCCCTGACCAGGAAAGCTGACTGCAGAAGCATGTCATTACACTTTGAAGTGTTACATCAGTTGCACATAAAAAAGACCAGAGGGAGGTAAGAAGGACAGAAGTTGAGGGAGGGGGGTGAAAAGTGGGGGAAAGTAGTCAAAGTTAGTAGCAGTGCCTTAACAGGAAATACTTTGCAATAGATTGGAAATTTGACAGAGAAACGTGCATAGTTTCAGATACTCTGTGAAAGGTCAGACACTCACTTGTTTCATCACTTTCAGGCTGGGCAGGAGCTCAGAGTTAGAGAAACATCAATAAACATGTGGGCTGACCATCAGATCACCTCTTCATGTTGCACTGTCAAACCTGACTTCTCTGTGATTGAGTTTACAGCTATGCGTTTGTATCTGTAGCATGTTGGTGCAATAGGTTGATGACTGTGTGTGTGTGTGTGTGGGGGGGGGGGGGCAGCAGTAGTGGGTGTGTGAATGTTCTTGAGGATGCTGCTTGAAAGTTAGTCATAAAATTGTACAGTCATACAGGTTGATGTATCGAGCCGTTACGAGTCCTTGCTTAGACACCTTGTCCGACCTCAATTTTCATCCTATAGCTCTGGTGTCCATCATGGCAGCCTCCTCTGTGTGCAAGTGCAGGAGTGTTTGTTGGAGCTGGGGTGACAGTTTTCTGGAATGTCTGACTAAAATATTTGTGTCCTCCTGTGATAGTCAGGATGGGGTGAGGGCAGTGAGATGGAGGGGAATTGACAGCAGCATGACAAAAGAGAAATACATTTGAAGGTGTGAGACGAAAAGGCTTGAAAATTATTTTGGTGTCTTGTGTGACTATAAATAAGTGCTCATACTTGTAGCTGTCTGTAACCATTTTGTCTCTGTAAAGAATCAAATACATTTTATTTTATCCTTTGGGAAAAATTGTGCTCATCATTAAAGGTATTCATCACAAAATTATGAAGTTCAGTCAATAGAAAAATCATCACAATATTTTTTTTTTCATATTTATGGTAAAATAAAATAAATGATATGCCAATGTCCATCACTGAAGGATTTGAACATTGAATGTTGTGTAGTTTTTTTTTTAACTTTGTAGATGAGTCTTGGCTTGTCACCTTTACCTTTGTTTGCCTATCTATTTATTATTATTTTTATTTATGAAATGTGTTCATTTTTAAAATACAATACAAACTATCCCATAAACAATAACATACAAAATATAAAAAAATAAAAGGTATCAGAAGGAAGAAAAACTCTTATTATATCTGCCCCTTTTTTCAAAAAATTAGTTCAATCAATATACTGTATATATATATATAATCTTCAGTAACAGAACAAAATGTTATAAACTCGAGGAACCCAGATTAGTGTGAGACCCGGAACGAGACAGACACAGGCAGGTACAAAATAACACTGTTTATTATTTACAGTGAATAATCAAACAAAGCTTCTCTTCAACTCCTGAAAGAGGGGGAAGATGGTCAGAGAGAGTTTCACAGAACAGGTAGTGATTTAAATGTTGTTTTCTCTCTTACAGGTTGAGGGGCGATGTTTGGTCCAACATCCAATCCTTAGGAGAGTTTGCAGAGAAGGAACAGGTCCAATGTCCAGTTGGATGAGGAAGGCAGGCAACTTGTGTGAACAAGGCACAAGGGAAACCAGGATGGGTCACGAGGAGAACCAGGATGGGTCACAAGGAGAACCGATCAGAGCATGAGAAGAATCCAAACGGGTCACGAGGCGAACCAGATCAGAGCATGAAGGGACCAAGCCAGGATCAGGAGAACTAGAGCCGAGGAGTCAGGAACACATGAGATGGTGATATGCTCCAGCGAAGAGTATCACTGGACTGCAGTCTTAAGTAGGGAGAGATCAGTGGCAGCCCGTGAAATGTCCACCAGGGAGGGCTATTTCTCAAAATTAAAAAAAAAAAAAAACGTTCCAAGTTCAAATTGT
>JBBPBX010115675.1:0-10179 GCA_038048925.1 Garcialebias charrua | reverse complement strand
ATCTGAGAACGGGGAGGGCAGGAAGGTTGAAGCAGCTCAGATAAATATGGTTTTGCAACTTTATCAAGCACCTTGTGCATAACTAAATAATAAAATATGCTTTAATACATCTTTATTGTAAAAATACTAAATTGGAAAATACATGGGTTTAAAGAAGGCAACAAGGTAGGATTATGAATTGGGTTTAAAGATTACAGCTCATGAGGTACTCATTATAGCATGACATCTCTTTCACAACATTCTGTCAAAGCCTTTATTGTGTTCTTCTTCTAGTGGTGGCTAGTACTGTAGTAAATAGCTTGAGGGAACACTACTGCCACCATGTGGTAAGACGAGTAGGATTCTGGACCCCGCCCACAGAAGGGGTACAAAAAAGCTGTGGAAACAGAACATAGATGTGACCCGACCCGAACTGAGCCGACCTGAGCCGATCCAACCCGAGCCGAGCCGAGCGGTGGAATGTATTATTACAGTATCTGAATATGTATACAGTAATGTGTGTGTGAATAAATTGCATCTTTGGTTGTGTCTTGCTAAACATATGTTAAAGTACAGTATTGTATTCCACCAAAATTATTTAAATATGCTAAACTATACGTTCCTACACATGCAGTTTTAATAGCTGTATGCCTAAAATTTAAATATGGGACAATGGGATTACTATTCAGCGTGTTATGATTGATTAAATGCGCTGATACTTTATTATGCCAGCCAAATATATAAGGCTGAGTGGAGCGGACGACGTCTTCAAGATGGCCGCCTGAAATCTCGTCGGCTCCAATAGGCGAGAGCAGTCCATGGGGTATCTAGTGTTCTATATATGATATCTATGTGTGTGTGTATATAAGGTGACGTGTCAAACAATAAAAAACCTTGGAGTCATTCCATTGTGATGAACAAACCAGAACGATGACTCTTGGTCACTTTTATTCCTCCGTGGTGACGGTATGTCTGGATGAATGCACGCTCGGATTCCGACTGAGTGACGCTACCTGTTAACAATAATGATGCCATAAGAAAATAGACAAAGTAATCTACACATGAGTGCACTTCTGGTTAGTTTTCAGCCAAAGTTTCAAAGAGTTTTTAAAGCCAGAGTATAGATGCACAGTTCAGATGCCAGATGGAAACTGGCAGTGTGTTCCATGACTGCGTGCCTCTGATGGACACCACCATTTGGCCAAATTTATTCCTGCGCCGCTGTGCATCACAATCTCCTCTGGTCAGTGCTCTTGTGTTTACTGTACTTATTTTTTTACTTATAAAATATATTAAAGGAGGAGGAGCAAGTCCATTTAAAACTTTAAAAAAACAGGCAAGCATCCATAAAAATCTGATAGCTATCAAAATCCAAAATGTTGTACTTTAGGATGTTACAATAATGATACGGTATAGGCTTTTTGTCAAAAAAAATCAGTTTTTTATTAAAAAGAGACTTTAGGGCTTCATGACGATCTCTGAAGTGTGAGACCATGTAGTGTAACAATAGGCTATGGCTGAAGATCATGGCATGCATGTAAGCCTTTGCTGATTCTGTTGTCAGAGAAGGTCTTATATGTTTGAAGTCTGCCAGATTAAGTTTAATTATATGTGAAATTCTCTTTACATGTTGCTTGAAATTGAATCAAAAATGACTCTAAGGTATTTAAATTGTTCAACCACATCTAATGTCTCGCCATTGACCAACACAGTTGCTCGTTATCTGCTGGCAGCCGAGAGAAAACACATACAGACTGTTTTTTTTAATGTTGAGATGTAGCTAGAGTCTTGGAGCCAGTGAGACACCGGCATCATGGCAATAGAAAGCACAGCAGCAGCTTCGTTTTTTGGTTTTTCCATACAATACAGTATCATCTGCATATAATTGCATTTTTACAGTTTTTCAAACATTTGGTAAATCATTAACATATAGGCTAAATAAAAGCCCTGTGGGACTCCAGCTGAGCAGGTAAGAAAGGTAGATTGTGAGTTTTCTATTTGTACTGCTTGTTTTCTATCAGACAAATGTGATTTCATCCAGCAGAGGGCATTATTAGAGAGATTAAAATGAGTTAGTTTAGCAATAAGAATGTTGTGGTTGATTGTGTCAAAAGCACGTTTCAGGTCAAGGAACAAAACACCCACAAAGCCACCCTGATCTAGAAGCTGTTTTAGGTTTTGCAGAAGGTAACAGGTGGCTGTCTGAGTGATACTTCCTAAACCCAAATTGCATGGGATGGAGAGAAGTTGGGCTTTTGTTTAAATGCTCGGTTAACTGCACAGCAACCCATTTCTCTGCAATTTTCTAAAAGATTGGCAAAATACTTATAGGACAATAATTCTCTGGTTTTGTTTTGTCTCCTGTCTTAAACACTGGGGTAGCCTGGTTAAAACCAGACCCTTGTCCTTCACTTCGCTTGTGCAGTGAAGGGAAATGAGAATTGAGCGGAGCTGTGCAGGAAGGCGAGGGCCAGGCTAACACTGGGGTAACCCTGGCAATTTTCCATGTGGATGGCATTACTCCGTATTTAATCAATTGGTTAATTATATGTGCAACTGGACTTGCAAGTGCTTCTTTAGCTTAAAAAAATTACTTGTCAGGCCAAATATGTCTCTATATTTGAGCCTTTTAGAGATGACATCGTTTTTATAACCTCAGTGACAGAGATTTATTACTAAATACTGGTTTGTTAACATCTAGAGATTTATGTGGGATATCAGGGTGTTTAAGATGCATTGTTAATTCTTCAATTGAACTAATAAAATACCTCAAATTTTTATTATCATTATTTATTAACCTTTATTTAACCAGGGAAATCCCATTGAGATCACAGATCTCTTTTGCAAGGGAGGCCTGGACCTGAAGGCAGCCTAACATGCATGTTTTTGGTCTGTGGGAGGAAACCGGAGTACCCGGAGACAACACAAGCACGAGAAGAACCTGCAAACTCCACACAGAAAGACCCCAGGTCCAACCGGGGATTGAACCCATGGACCTTCTTGCTGTGAACAGTGCTAACCAGTCGTCTAAACAAATTTTATTTTTTACTTTGATTGCAAAGGGGGAGAGGAAATGACAAACAAGCATAACACTGGTATGCTTCAAAGTATTGGGGTGTTTTTATAAGTACAAGTACTTTAATTGTATTGGGCCCAATGATCACTAGACATAAACTGGGTCTCTGGTTTGCCATAAGATACATTCACTCAGCTTTAGTAAACAAATATCTAAATTTAGCTTTAGAGAATTCTTCAAAACCAGTTTTTTTTTTCTTTATATAATTTGACAAACCTTACAGAAGCAAGGCACTGCCTTGAATCATCTCTGGGTATTCTATTACCGGTAGTTATCTTTTTGTTCAAGGTTCTTTATTGTATTTCGCATCACGTGGTACATGAGATGGAACAACATTTTGTTCTCAAGGTGCCAGTTACACCCAAAAATAGTAAAAAAAAAAGAAAAAAGTATGCAAGGATCTTAGCCTGGCCCTCGCCTTCCTACGCAGCTCCGCTCAATTCTATTCCTCTTCACTGCACAAGCGAAGGACAAGGGTCTGGTTTTAACCAGGCTACAAGGATCTAAGATATACACTAAACTATAATAATATGGTGTATTAAACAGCAGCAGTTCATTCCTGCTGTTTGGTTTACTAAAACGTTGCGTTGTTAAAACCACCTTTCATAGTTTCCTTCTATAAAAAAAAAAAAAAATCAGAACATCTCTACAGTATATTCTGTCAGCTTGAAAAAAGATTGTACAGTGTATTGTTAATTTTTTTTATTGTCTCCAGTGCAAGCCCAATGGTTTAAAAGTTTCTACCAGATACTGGCATAAATAAAACAAATGGGCAGAAAACTAATCAACAAAATGTTTTACTTTTAATAAGCTGGTCACTTTTCCTAATTAAAACCAATAATTTAAAACCCATTTAAAAAAATGGGATTAAATACATTGTCACCAAGGTGTCAGGTTTCCCTTCACAAAACGTGAAAAAAAAGCCTTTTTGACTTTTCCACTTTGTTGATGGAGCCAATAAACAGTCAACCAGCGCTGCAGAATTAATAATTACACTGAAGATAATCAGAATATTTAAAAACAAACTAAATCTTGAAAATACATATGCATTGTTTTTTTTTTTGGGACTCAATCATATTTGTTAAAAATGTAAATACTGCGGCTTATTTCACAAACAAATGTAGGAATAAAAGCAGCAAAAAAGTTCATTTCACAAACAAAATATAAAAAGCAGACAATCAAAGATGATTTATGCAGAAATAGAAGGCACTGTCCACCTTTGAGACGCATGTTAAAACTTTACCTTAGTGCAAAACAATCTGAAAGTTACTTTTCCTGCAAAGGCTCATTTGCATTTTACAATAACTTCTCCATCCATCCCATTACTTTTCCTTTCCAGTGTGCTGGTTCCCACCTCCAGCAGTCACGTGTGAGAGGCGGGAGACAGCTTGGACAGGTCTCAAGTCCATCACAGGGACACAGAGACAAACAACTGTCCACTCACCCATGGTCGTCCTGATCTTAAACATTAATGTCCAGTTAAATCAGAAACTCCAGATTACTCGTAGATTCCAGTCAAAGCATGACTCAAAAAGACAATGACATTAACATGTTCCCAGCCAAGTAGGTATAGAAAAAGTATCTGAATACAGAAGGGGGAAAAAAGTGCACGTATTTACAAGAACCTTCAAACCACAGTAAACGCAGTACTGTACAGTATTGTCCTTCTGCAGGTCAGTTATTGAAAATACAGTAATACAGATATTCCTCCAGCAGATGTCGCTGTTTGACAAAAGAATGGTAAATGTTAGTGAATATGATCCATATACATGTAGTGAAGAAGTTCTGTGTCCTGGGTTTGTGTACAGTGGAGTGAATACATCGCTTGTCCCTTTATGCAGATGTGGAGCAATAATTCAAACATCTGGACCTTCAATTTTCAGTCGATAACCTTTTGAAGTTGGTAACTGAACTGTAAGACCTCGTCATAAGACATTGGCAGCACGAGTGGGTTTCTTCCTTGAAACAAGTATTGTCATCGACACGGATTAAAAAGAAATAAAATTAGTAGGCATTGCCAACTCGTAGTGCAACAGTGATCATTCTTTGACTTGAACTATTTTACAATTATTGGTACATTTCATAAAAGTGCTTAATAGTCTGGGTAACAGATAAACATTTACTTTAGTACACTGCTACACCTTTAGTTGCTTTCTTACTTGCTTACACGAGGAAAGACAAACATAACCCAGAAGGCTAAGAAACTTGTCTTTCTTTACGTAAACCAATAATAAATTGATTTATAACTAATAAATATGAAGCCCAGAGGCTGAAACGTAACTCAAACTGATGAGGGACCATTTGATTTTTAAGATTTATGGAAAAACAATACTGGGGAAAAAGTATGTTAATTGAATCTTTAACTGCTCTTCGCCAGCATTTGTTAAAATCCTGACCACCACATTCACAGCTTGGAGAAGGAACATTTAAAATCAAGTGGATATATTTTATATCTTAGATGTTAAGATCAGTAAAACGCAGCCTGTGACCTTTCTTCTACATGGCAGTGAAGGTTCAAATAGCCCAACCGGACAAGATCCTGGTTGTTTTCTTTGTTGCCAAGGAAATAAAATTGGGAAAAAAAGAAGTCTAGTCCTTCCCTAATCCCCCTTCAGCCACGGTATCCCTCAGTGCGATCATCGGGAGCCAACTGCACCGGCACCAGACGGCTCTCGTAAGGAGAGCGGGATATTTGAACAGACTCCTCCTCGTCATCCTCCAAGTTGTTGCCTCGCATATATGCAGAGTCCTCTTCATCCACGCTCCCTTCCTTCAAGTTTTCAGACCCACTGTGGTTACCAGGCGACATCCCTATGTGCATGCGTACATCGCTTTCTGTCGATCCATTAACAGATGGGACAAGCGATTCCTCATCAATCCCTTCGATGCTGGTGAGTAGAGGTGTGGGCGAGTCAGGCATCTCTACGGAGTTGACGCACTCAGAATCTTTTGGTATAGTGAGTTGCGTTTTTACTTGCGTGAACGTCTTCTAAACACAAAAAATATTCAATGGTTAGCATTAAATGTAAAATGTGATGGATTTAAGGAAAAAGAAAATCACAGCCGATCAACTATGCTTACAATAGAGTTAGGTAAAGGAGACGAGGAGCTCGTCTTCTTGTGGTAAACCATGAAGACAATTAACGCAACAGCCAGCAGGATCACAACGCCGACGCCGATGAAGACAGCGGTGTGATCTGGAGGAACAGATGTGGAACAACACACAGTTACAAACACGGATTAAAAGAAGCTGCTACACCTGTAAATCACTGATTTTTTAACTCTAAATAAAGACTGGGAATATTTTAGAACGAACAAAACTATAGCTGCAAATAAACTTGTTTGGACCATTTCGTTAAAGAAATAAAAAACCTACAATGGTTATTGAACCGACTTGAAACGGACAAAAGTAAGAATGCAAAGTTAGTGAAAATGAGTGAAGAGGATCAGACTCCTTACTGAATTTAATGTCTAAATAAGTTTACACCTGTTTATATGAAGGTGTAAACAATTAGGTGAATTCTGATTATTTCAATTCAGTTTATTTATATAGCACCAAGTCACAACAGAAGTCATCTCAGGGCACTGAACAGAAACCTTTATAAAAAATAAGTTAATACATTATTTATCTGAGGAGCAGACTGCTTTGAATTTAACTTTGTCACAAAACTCTCATCTTGAGCAAGCATGAAGGTGACAGTGGAAGAAAAAAAACTCGTGAGGATGAAACCTTCAGCAGAACCAGGCTCAGGACAAGTGTCATCTGTTTCGACCGGCTAGGTTTGGTAGTAACAGATACACAATGGCAGGTCAAGAATCACATGTTAAGATAGAAATTGTGTCAAATGAAAACGATTTAGTTTTAACAATTCATTTAAGAAAATTACCGGTGTGTCAGTTTGACCTCCAGTAGTCTAACCTTAAGGCAGCATAACAAGCCAGCCCTAACTATAGGATTTATTATAAAGGAAAGTCTTAAGCCCAGTCTTAAAACTGGACAATGTGTCAGCCTCACAGACAGAAACTGGAAGTTGGTTCCACAAGAGAGGAGCCTGATAACTGGAAGATCTTCCTCCCATTCTGCTTAACACAAGGAAACCTGCTGTCTGAGAACAAAGTGCTCTGCTAGGAAAATATGGAACAATAAGCTCTCGAATATAAGATGGAGCTAGGTTGTTGAGAGCTTTGTAGGTTAGAAGTAAGATTTTGAATTCAATTCTGGATTTGACAGGGAGCCAGTGGAGAGAAGCTAAAACCTGGAGAGATATGATCTCTCTCACTAACTCCAGTTAAGACTCTGGCAGCAGCATTTTGGATCAACTGAAGAAGTTTTAAAGAAGTATTTGGACACCCAGATAATAAACCATTGCAATAGTCCAGTCTAGATGTGACAAATGCATGAACCAGTTTTTCTGCATCATTTTTGTATGTTTCTAATTTTAGTGATATTACGCAGGTGGTATAAGGCAGCTCTAGTAACGTTTTTAATATGAGGGATAAAAGACGTGTCCTGATCAAAAACAACACCAAGATTTTTAACATTAGAACTGGAGGCCAGATTAATGCCATCTAAGGAGGGCGAAAGACTGAAAACGTTCTTACGATGCTCAGATCCAAAAACTTTTAAAACCCGTCTTGTCTGTATTCAAAAGCAGAAAATTTAGGGTCATCAAGGTTTTTATGTCTTCAAGACGTGATTGTAGTCTAAGTAGCTGACTGGATTCATTGGGTTTAATGGACAAATATAACTATCATCAGCATAACAATGAAAATTGATCCCATGCTGTTTGATAACTTTACCTAAAGGAAGCATATATAAGGTAAAGAATATTGGCCCAAGCACTGAACTCTGAGGATCTCCATGACTAACATTGGTGTTTGAAGAAGATACATTATTTACATTTACAAATTGGAATATATCAGATAAATATGGTTTAAACCAATTAGAGCTAATGAGGAATGTACAGTATCAGGATGTAAAAGACCTCATGTTGGAGGTGTTATCCTTTAGCAAAGTGAAAATCATTACAAATACTGAATCAAACTAACTGACCGAGTTGAGTTTTTTTCATGGGCCCGGTGCAGTACTCTTGCTTTGGTTTGACCAACATCTTCTGTAGCTCTCCACTGATCTGCAGACAGTGTTTCTTCTGTGCTGCATCCACTAGCAGCTTCTTCTCACACACACTTTCCTCACACTCGAAGGAGTGAGGTTGTTCCTGCACACACATCACACAAATATATTTTCAGTGTGACAACAATATGCACCAGTTGGATAAATGAAACAAGAAAACACACTAGAAGATGTCCACTGTGTGCAGCCTGACCTTGCCAGTTGTTTTAACGGTATACTTGAAAAGTGGAAGTTGTTCCATGTTGCTTTTCTTCTTCCTGCCTGTTTGACATTTGGACACCTTGTTGCCATACAGCAGCCAGGGATGCTGGAAGCGGAACAGGACGTGATCATCTGTCTGAGGAGTAACAGTAACAGAAGGCAGGTCCACAGAACCTGGAACCCAACAAGAACATCGGGTTATACAACACACTGAAACATTAGGCATCATCTCTTAAATGTTGCTGTTTAGGGTTTTGTTGCTCTAACTGCAACAGTTCTTTTATTATTTTACATTTTTGCGGCCATTTTAGTGTCAACTCATCAGCTCAAATGTTGCTGCGAGCTCAATAAAAGCTGAAATGGCCGCTCACATATCTTATCTGCCAAAGAGCCATGGAAGTAGCTGAAAGTGACGCCAACTGGCGGAGAGGCCTCCGACTCATCTGGACCGACCACAGCTGTTACTGTAAGATAAAAGGAGTTGTCCGGATCTGACAGAAACGACACGTCAGCCTGCAGAGGAGGTTGGTCGACCCAAAGTTCCTTATTGCAACTGAAAAGATGAAGAAAAGTCATTTAGTTAAGCTGTGGACAAAATGCAAACAAGAGTAATAAAAGTGGTCAAATTGTAGAAACTGATTTGCATAATTAACAACGTTTAAACAGGTTTATTTGTTTACTTTGACACAATGACTTTTTTTGCTTGTTTTAAATGCAAGTGGCACACTGCTGTTAGACATGGCATGCTAATAGCATGTTACATAATCCCTTAAAACAACTTTAACCCATCGAATGTGTTCAGTTGTTCATTCCAGTTATGAACAAAAAAGTACAAATGCAGGTTTCTTACATACAGTGTGTGTAAAAGTCTACACACTGTTAGAATGTCAGATTTCTGGGATGGTAAAAACATGAGACCATGATCATTTAATTTAATTTAAACCTTTACACCAGATAGATCTCATTGACATTAAAATTATATTTTTCAAGAGCCATTGATTAAATGTCCACGAGTAATATAACATAAATCCTGTTTTTTATACTTTGAGGGTGTAGAAAACATGAGTGTGTAGACTTTCATTTCCACTGTACATCCTGAATGTAAACTGCTCGTGCCATTTATAAAGAGCAGATAACGATGCTTTAAAAAAAAAGGCTAAGACATGTGATCAGTAGTTAAAACTAAAAGAATTAAAAAAAAAAATCATACTTGTCTAGTCCAGATTCTGAGTTAATAGTCACTCTGAATTTGAGCCCAGGTGTGATTTGGTCGTAGTCCCACGTAAGGATGTTCTGCAGGTTATGACAGTGAAGGGTCACGTTTGTTGGTGGTGCCACTGTAAAGACAATGAAATCACCAAATTAAAAACAGTTTCAAAGACTTCAGACAAAGCCAAACCTCCTTTTTCCCAAACAAAACGTTTTCACTTAAAGCAGTGGTCCCCAACCACCGGGCCACGGACCAGTACCGGGCCATGGGTCAATTTGTACCAGGCCGCACAGGAAAAAAAAAAAAACTTTTATTTTGAATAACCACTGGATTCTCTCCACCACGTGTGTCAGTGACTCACTCTTGACGCAGGTCAACGTTCACAAGCGGTAAGTTTCAGTTTCTGTTAGACGCATGTGCAGATTGGTTGTACATTGTTCGTTCGGGTGGAGTAATGTAGCTGCGTGGTCCGGAGCAGACAGGAGGAGGTGTGCGGCCGTGTCTGTGCATTTGAGGGATTACACTGCATATTTTTCAACCCACCTGACAAAGAGTGACTGTAAAACTATGAACTAAATA